>JAGFMF010011417.1:1297211-1334903 GCA_019455555.1 Galemys pyrenaicus
GGTGAGATGGTGATGGGGAATACATGGGGATTACAATTAATGGCAAGTATATGTAAATTTTAAAATATTTTAATAAAAAAAATTAAAACATAAAAAAAAAAAGCTTTCAGTCACTGCCATGTTCCTGACTTCGGCCAACTTGTTTTGATTTTTTGGATCTTAGATGCATGTTACTATGACACAGGCTGATTATAAATCTTCTCGTGAGGATGAGCCAGGGAGACTGTAGATTGTCCAGACAGTACTAGTTGGAGGAGAATTTGGAATTTTGGTAGTTGTATTATAGGTGTTATCCACCTGCAGCATTTGATGCCAAGAAGGATGTGAAAGTAGAAATGATGTGTTTCAACCTGGGTTTAGATTATACCAGACACATGTAAACATACCTGCACACCTGTACACATGCATAAAGATACACACAACACACATACTCTCAAAGACATAGTATGTGCCTATGCATAGCTACACAGAGAGACCTATGTATACATGCACATGGGCACACCCAGATATACACAGCATATACATATACATATATTCTTATAGTCATGCATGCACACACACTCATGCACACTTACTTATGTTAAAAACTCATCCTACCACCTTCTCCAGTCTATCTCAGGTCTCCTACCTACCCTCAGGCCTCATCTTCCCCATTCCCTTTTCCTAGAAGCCATATTTGAAAACTACTACTGAATAACACTGATGTCAGATTAATGCTTAGACATCCTTAGTTTTGCTCTGTAGGGATAATTCCTCTGAGCAGGTGATCATCGGATCACTTAAGGACCTTTGGCCTTCAACTGGATAAAAATAGAAAACAGTACCTGAGAAGCGAGAATGTAAAGGTGGACTCTGCCATCTATGACTCTAACACATATTACTTTTCAGGAAGACACTTCAGTTAAGTTTGAGGAATGTGAGTTTTCATTAATTTCCATTTTCTGTAGTGATAGGAGCTATTTGCCCTAGGGGAGATCTTATTTGTTTGGCAGTTTCTTTAAAGGCATTTAGAAATCATTTGAGACTGAGTGCTATTTCCTTGTTAATGGGTCATGAATTTTTACAGAGATGTTTGACTCATGGCTCATTTGCCTCTCAATTGTACAAGGGTTAGTGAAGTGAGTGCTTGGAAACTTATGGAGGGATGTATTCCATGTGTAATCCTTGCCAGACTTTCGATGACAGTCCCCATTTAAAGAGCATTCATGGGAATGTGTTAATGGCAGCTGGGATTACTTGCAAACTACAGCACTTAAAAAATATGCGCTTCCCATGTGAATCTTCCACTCTTAAGGAGTCAAGAGAGCCAGTTTCATGGTTAATTATGCTTGTTGACAGTAAATAAACTGGCTCACATGCCAAATTCTTTCAAGATGTCTCCCGAGTAGATTCAGATCCTGCTCACAGAGCACCTGCACTGCCAGGTGACCTGTAAGGAGGGGACATGGAGACTAAAATGGGAGAATAGAATGGAGTATATGAAACTTGCAAGGAAGGCATTCAGAATTTAAATTCCCACTGCTATCTATTGATATGGAAATGGATGATTTGGGACCTTGAGGCAAGAAATTGGATGACTTAATTTTAATATTTCTTTCTAGGCAATATATTTTTCATGATTGCAATCCAGATGAACTGGAAGATATATGATCTGCCTGGTTTTCGATTTACCAAAAAAGTAAATGACTCTCACTTACCAATGAATTACACTTGCTTAGGTATATGGCAAGACTGTGGAGAGCACTTTAGCATGCTATTTATGCAAATGCTGTCTTATAATAAGAAGCCTGCTTATGTTCCTTCTATTGAGTTGTATGACTGCTGTATTGCATAGCAATGGGCTTTTTCTAAGTACACTGAGCTGTATGTCCATCTTAGGGAGTATCCTATCACTATCCATCAGTAACGGATCCCACGCTCACTGCGGAGGCTCTGGACAAAGCAATTGCAGAATTTGACACTGTGGAGGATCTGCTGAAGCACTTCAATCCAGAATCATGGCAAGAAGACCTTGAGAATCTGTATTTGGATACCCCTCATTATCGAGGCAGGTCATACCATGACAGGAAATCAAAAGGTAAGAACCAGAAACTTGGAGGTTCTTCATAATGAGATGGAAGTATTAGGAGTAATAACTGATAAGTATCAGTCTTGCATTTACCTCATTTAAATCAGATGATGACTGTCAATTCATTATCAGAAGTAATTCTCATCGTCCCATCAAGTAAAGTTATGTTTTTCCTAAACTGTGTGAAACTCACATACAAAAGAAAGGTTTAATTCAGTCATAGATCTGCCTGTCATAGTATGGATCTAGAAAAAACTTATAAAATCATCTGGACCAGCATCTGGCTTCTCCGCAAGGAGGAAAGCATTATTAGCCTCCCCGCAAACAGTGGAGCTATCAAAACCAAGGGAGATAAATAATTTTCTAAAGGTGATGTGTCCACTTAACAATGGAGAGAAATGAGAGTCATATTAAGACTCAAGTGGCAGTGCTTTGCATAGTCTGCTGAGCTTCTCTGCTCTTATTGAATGCAGGGGCTGCCCAGGACCCAGTCCATACATACAGGAGAGGCTACTGGTAAAGCAATGGTTAAAACTCTGTTGGAAGATTTCGACTCCACTCATTTGTATCCATGCCATAAATTTTTATTACACATCTACTATGTGTTTTGATGACCTGGGTGGTCATAGGCAGTCAGTGTCCCAAGGGAGTAGCAAAAAATTTTGGGATAGTTGGCAGGGGATGTGACTCCATCTCCAGTACAAATGTTCAGGAAAATATAATGAGAGGAGAAGAAGGAACATTCAGACAGAGAAAACATCATGCATCATGACAATAATACCATAACATTTTTTTGAGATTTATTGTAATTTATTTATGCATACAAGAACTGAGGTGTAGACCAGAGTGCCAGGGGATGACAGGATTAACCAGAGAGTGGAGAGTGGAACAGGTGGATCTACTGAAATATACTGCTGAGGGGAGTAGCTGGTAAGACTGGAGAGGTCTGCTGTGCCATGTAGATCAGCTACCTGGCCGTGGATCAAACTTGTACTACAGTGGCTGCCAATAGCTTTATAGTGCTGAGACTTAACCCCTTGTACCACTAGCGAGGCCCAATATCGAAACTTTTTAAAGAAGTAAATATCCTAGTCACTCACCTGGGTGATACAATCTTCGGGCAAGAATGTTAACTTTTTAAAAATTTATTAATTAATCTATTTTTCTTACAGTGTTTGCTTGCTTTTCTTGGTGTAGTCCCCTTAGGATTTCCATCACCAATTCACCCGTGCACCATCACCACAGTCCCTTGTGTTCCTCCCGTCCCCGCCCTGATCCCAATCCTCTTCCCTCCCTAATGTCTCTGATTGTAGTTGTCTGTTCATTCTTGTTTTGTTTAGTTGTGGTTTTGTCATTGTTGTTGTTAATGTTATTGTTATTTTTCTTTCTTATTCACCTATATTCCTCCTATGAGTGAGACCATCCAGTATTTTCCTTTTTCCTTCTGGCTTACTTCACTGATCATAATCCCTTCAAGCTCCATCCATGTTTCTATGAATGTCTCTATCATTTTGATTGCTGAATAATATTCCATTGTGTATATATATCAAATTTTCTTGATCCAGTCATCTATTATTGGGCATTTGGGTTGATTGCCAAGTCTTACCGGTTGTAAAAAAAAATGCTGCAGTAAACACAAGGGTGCATGTATTCTTTTGAGTTAATGTTTTTGTGTCTTTTGAGTAAATTCCTAGGAGTGGGATTGCTGGGTCATATAGTAATTCCATTTTTAGTAGACCGAGGAATTTAAATGTTTCATTCTAATAGAGAAAAAAACTTGCAGTTACCTCTTGTAAAATAAGGCTATAATTTCTAGTCTATGATCACCTTGCTTTGTTTGATAAGACTTATTCTCATTAAGAATGTATCTACAAATCTTCTAAGGTTGACTTGCATGATAGTTGTGAAGGTATTTAAGTAGCATACAGCCAATTTTCTACATTTGTAATGTCAGGGGTACTTCTAAAACCTGTGTCTCTTTAGTAGATAGCATTTGAGAGCACAGTCTACTAGAACCTTTGGACTGAAAGGACAAATTGGTTCGCTTCTGTCTGGGCCTGCTGACAAGTTATAAATCTTACATGCTTAGAATGAACAGCTGGAGAATAAGGGGGCCACTGTGGCCTGACATCATGGCTATAAGCCTTATCACTGTAACTTTTGAGCTGAGTCAGTCCACGGCCTACATTGAATTCCACTCAAAAAAGAAATCGCTTTTCTCTAAGTTGATACTGTCTTTGAAGCCCTACAAGGTCAACTTTCAGCAAAGTAAAATATTCATTCATTTCCAAGATGTTTTGAAATCCCCAGAGGAAATAGAAAAATTGGTATTGGGCCAGAAATGATAAAACTGACTCTGTCCTCAAGTATCTTCACCTCTCTAGCTATTCAAAGGGCAGCCCTTCTTGGGACAGATATTTTTAGAAATAGTAAAATTGAAAAAACCTCAATCCATTCCTGTTTGTTCAAGGAATTGGGTAGGTTAGAAGCAGGGTGTCTGGGTTCACATCCTAATACAGCCACTTACATGTTTTGTGATTTTTCCACAAGGCAGTGATCTTCATGCCTCAGTTTCTGCCTCGTCAAGGTGTGTGATCACCTGGGAATTGTAAGTGATGTCAACAAAGCCCCTGCCACACAAATTTGCTCTTAACCATGGATTTCTAGCATTTCTCTGAGGTGGTTTTGGGGTCAATAAAAGTGACTTGGCATTTCCAGTCTCATTTCAGAGTAAAAGTATCTCCAAAGCTTTTAGACAACTTGCTTACAAATATTTGTAAGTAAGAGATATTGTGGAGAAAGGATTCTTTTTATGGGATGATTTGTTTCCAATTTTGGTTTACTAGTCTAGGCCTTGCCTATAAAGAACAAAAGATGGTTTTGAAATAGTGTTTGTGCAAGGTGTTTAAAGGGTTGATTCTAAGGGGCCGGTGACACGAGGGATTAAGCACAGCACTATGAAGCTATCTGTAGTCACTGCAGCACAAGTTCAGTCTCCAGCCAGGGAGCTGACCTACATGGCACAGCAGACCTCTCCTGTCTTGCCCGCTGCTCCCCTCAGCAGTATACTTCAGTCCACTCTGCCTGTTCTGCTCCCCTCTCTGTCTCTGGTGAATCCTTTCAACCCCTGCACCTCTGGCCTGTACCCCAGTTCTTGTATACATAAATAATTAAATCTTAAAAAAAAAAAAATGAAGGGTTGTTTCTAGAACTGTTGTGTAGTTGATGGTATTTATAACTTTTATTTCTTTCCTGTTTGTAATTCACATCCACGTCCTACTCTGCAAACATTTATATGTGTGTTATTTTAATTGTTTAGATTTTCTTGGATGTATATTTTAAACAACAAAAATTCTATTTAAAACTATTAGCAGTAGTTTGCAGTTCCAGCAAAGAAGATCATTTTGGGGTTTAAATTTTTCATTTTCTTTTTTATAGGAGCTTCTAAAAAGGTATTTTTATATGTTCTTTTTAACAAATATTGTGTATAACACTTAAAACCTCAATGTTTGAACCAAATAATACCCAACATATTTTCTGCTAGCTGCAAATTAAGCAAATATGCCATAATATAAAACAATGTGAAGGGGGAAAAAAACAAGAAAGAACTACTTAGAATCCTGAAATCTACATGTACCAGTTCCTTGTCCTCTCCCTGTGATGTCCACAACCCCAGGCTCAGTTTGAAGAACTCGGGTCATCACTGCATTTATGTGTCCCTTTACTGCCCTGTCTCGGATCCTTGTGTTTCTCTAAGGGACTTGATATCTTAGGACCAAAGGATCTCACCTCTAGTTCAATACTGTATCAACTATGAAGCTTTAAGATCCCACACAGGACCTCCCTGGTAACACAGGGGTTAAAATCTCAGTGCTATCAAGCTACAGAGAGCCACTAGAGCTTGCCTCTCCTGTCTCACCCTCTGCTCCCCTCAGCATGTTTTCCAGTAAATCTGCCAGTTCTGCTCCCCACTCTGTCTCTGGTGAATCCCCTCACATACACCCCACCCCCCACCTCTGGCCTGTACCCCAGTTCTTATATGCATAAATAAATAAAAATTAATTAAAAAAAAAAAAAAGAAGACCCACACATACACATCAGTGGCTTTGACTCAGAATCTCTGAGGGTGGAATGGGAACTGATTTTGTGAAGTTGAAGATACTTATAATCCAGCATTTGCATATTTCTAAAGTTTACAGAAACCCCTAGACTCAGGAGCATTGTTTTATTAAGAATGACTTTGGCTACTGAAATAACCTTGGAGGAGCATTCAAGGCAACATTTCACTGATTTCTGACACAGTAAACCTCTCTCTCCCCTGTTGGCTTAGGTTCCATTTCTTAATCTCTTGTTTCCAAGGGCCTCAAGGCAGGTCTGCAATGTTTCATTTAACACTGGCAATCCACCACTGTCTGCTCTTGTTTAAATGTACTGATTTCATTGTTTATCCTTCCACTGGTGTTGAACCACCTGCATGCATATTTCAGCTGTTATTTTCAGCTTTCGGACCTTAAAAACACAAATTCATAGTTTATTTTCTGATGTATAAGAAAGGGAACAGTGATTAAAGAGTGTAAACAAAAAAGTAGTTATAGATAAGGGAGGTCCATTCGGAGTCAAATAAAATGTGAACTATCTGGACTCCCATAAAGTTTCCTGCTACCAGTATAATAATCTCTTACTGATGCTGTGCAGCTTCCCTCACTGATGGTTGTCTGCTGAGCATTCATTTTTCTGACTTGCCCAGACTGATCAAAAGAAACGTTTTTCATGATAACAAACAATTCTAAGATGATGCTTGAATGTGAATACATAAAACAGAGTTTTCTAAAGTCTAAAATAAAATACAGAATGAAGAACTTTTGTAGTGAAATAAAATACTTTGTATCTTAAACTTGAATCTTATGCTTTGTTTCTATTTATTTGAAGGAGGAGGAGGTGACTGTGAGTTCTTAGTTTTCCTTACAAAGAGAGTTGAAAATGGGAAGTAATAATACCACAGGAAGAGTTTGGAGAGAAGAGGGAGAGAAAAGAGACAGATAACATTATAAAGTATTGAAACCAGAACTTCAGCACCTAAGTTCTACTTTTTAAAAGTTTGTGAGTAAGCGATAAGCTCAACCTTGACTGTTAAAGCCTCTGGATTGGAGATAATATAACAAATTATTAAGTCCAACTTTCAGTTTCCTAGGGGGTATTGGAGAAAAGGGGAAAATGGATAATTGAAATCTGTAGGTAACTGTTGTTGAAAACCCAATTTTTGCCAATAATTCTAAACTCACCCTCTTGACCTCAGAGCAGCCCAAAAGTTTTTTAAAAGAAGATGTTTCAAATTGAAGTTACATGACTTCTGAGAACATGCTCATGTTAGCAAATTTGCACATACTTGGGTAAGAAATTAAGTGGATGTGCTAAAAACTATGTAATTACCTCTGAATCACTGTATGACCAAGATAGTTCAACTGAAACTACCCTGTGACGCTTTTGTAGTCCATACCTTTGAACTTGGAGAAATATATATTTATTTAAGCTCATAGTATGAAGTTCAACATCTCTAAATGAGGAAATGATTGGCCTTAAGTGCTGCTAGAATAAACATTAAGTGAGAGACTAGGTATTACTTTATAGAGATTAATAGTGAGACCTGGTCTTTTACTTACTTGAAAAATACTTGACTCTCCAGAATGATAGTGTATTTGCCATCGAAAAATCCAACACATAATAGCAAGTGGAAACCTGTTTTTATAGTGTGTGTTGTAATTAAAAAGAAATATAATTGTTAGGATAGTCTATATTAATAGTTTTGAACTAAAAATATATCAAATAAAAATGCATTAATCCGCAGTTGTCATTTTTAATGATATGTCAAAATCAACATGTACTCACTTTTTAAAAAAATCAGTACTTTAATCCAATGATAATTAGTTAAATTTGCATTTGTTATTTAATACTGATTATTAATGGAGTGATAGTAAACTCATTACAAGTGACAGGGTTTGAAATATTTAATTTTTAAGATTAAATGATTAGATGTAACTCTATGCAGTAACCAACCCATTTCTGAGGATCTAATAACAATTCTATAATTTCTTAGGTGAAAGACACTGGCTCTGTAACTTGCAAACTATTTATAGATAAATAACTGGCATAAGAAACTGGGAATTAAATAAGTGTTTCCTATCTGAATATTTGATTTGGTTCTGAATTCTCTCAGGTCACCTTTTCTTTTGAAATTAGCCATTGATTGCTGTTTCTTTGTTACAACCCACATGCAAACCGGGAAGATACAAGCTTTGCTCTTTCAAAAATGATTTAGAATGTGGGAGGTAATTTCAAAGGGTAGGAAGCTTTGAACATATTTTAGAAACAAGCTGAAGTCACCCACCACAACTTGAATGTTTGCAACTTTTTCTGCTTATTTGATATCTGGGTAAGAATTTACAAAATGTCCTTGACCAGCATTAACGATGAATCACGAGTTAGTCTTGAGGGATCAGCCTCTCTAAATTGAACAGAGTGCTGGGGACACTTATTTTTCTAATTTCTAGTGTTGACTGAGGGTTAGCCTCATCCAGTTTCCTAACCAGGTAGTATGCACCAAGTAAAGCTCTTTTATCAATATTAAAATTGTCTCCCATAAATATGATAGGATGAGAACAAAGGAAGAATATTATAGTAGGTAAACATGAACTTTGGAGTCAAGTTAACTTGATATAATCCTAAGAATAGTGAACTTAAGGAAGTTCCTTTGAGACCCCTAGGCACCTGTTTTCTGCATGTGATAAAATGACACCAGTTATAACGAGTCTGCTGAGTTGTATTAGATGAATAATAGCAGAGTATTTATACCTATTGGGCCTTCCATATGCACTATTATAACTTGAATATAAAATGCTGTACAGAACCAAGATTTTTCTGTGGATTCTACTCTCATCTCTAAAAGGCCTTAAAGATAATCATCAGTAATCTGGAGAGCCTCATACAGAGTTCCCAAATATTGTCATTTTTAAGTATCTGTAAAATCAATACACTCATTGAAAGTTTATAAAATAATCTCCAAGTACTAAACTCTTCTGTGATACTGTTTACCCTAAAACTCTCTGGCACGGTTTCGCTTTCTTGGATGTTTCCTTTGCAAAGCCTTTTTAAAAAAGACTGTAGCCCCTGTTCATGACCTGTATCATTTGTAAGTATCTACATTCCACATTCACTCATTTTGCCAGCAAAGCATTCATAGAAACTATGTTGTTTCTCGCATTGACTGTGTCTATGAGGGCACATACATAAAGTGTTCAAAGCAAATATCAACAGAGGGGGGAAGACCCTTCTTATTTCCTCTCCTAGTGCCTGTGCAACCTCTGCTTTTCTCCTGGATGAGGTTGTTTGTTGTGAATTTCTTACCCCACTATCCTCCTCAAAGTTACTGCTCCCTCTTAGGTATATGATTCAAATGCAAATTGATTGGAAAAATCCCCTTGGCAGTGGAAAGCCTTAGTTAACTGTAGTGTCTACATAGATGAATGTACATTTTCCACAGCAATTACTCTTGTTTGAAAGGAATGAGTTTGCCTCATGGTGCCTGTGCTCTGTTTTCTGTGAATCCTTCAGGACCCTTACAGCATCCTTTTACTTTGTGCCCTCCATGGACATAAGAAGATAGCACACCCTTTCTAGAACATACTCTTGAGAAACTACTGGTTCTGGGAGACCTAACATCCCCTAAAGCATCTTTCTGTACAAAGGAATGTGCTGACCCCGTGAAATTAAACTGAACAAATGTCATCATTGCTGGTGACGTGAACATCCAGGTAACATGACCTGGTGACCTTGCCTTGGTGACCATCAGCTGTAGAATTCAGCCACTTCTGCTGTTAGGTGATTCTAGTCTGCACTTACCCTCATTGATCTGTTTTACACATTTCAACAACATCAGACATATTTATTGAGAGCTGGCATTCGGACCTGTAGTCCAAACATTCTTCACTCATTCAATCTTAAGATAATTTCTCAGCCACAGAATGCTCTTATACCCATTTTACATAGTTAAGCAGGTTTCATGACAGCACAAAGTAGAGGGCTATGATGTGGCTCAAGGGTGTTGACTGCAAAGCCCATGCCGGGGTGGGGGCTCAGAGATATTTCAAACTCAGACAAACATGGTCTATGCAATGACAAGAAGAGATAATTGAAAGACCTCCTGATTCTTAACCATCTCCTAACTTTTTCACATCATAGGTGTGCTTCACACCCCTTCACTAGGTTGTAAATTTGTAGAGTGCAGGGAATTTATGTCAGCTGTTTTCATACTTAAGTCAGTGTCTTAAGGATACATCAAATCATCATTTCCCAGCCTATTTTGTCAAATACCTCCAATATGTCCAATGACTTTAGAAGAGTCATCCCACTCTGCATCTCGATTTCCTCATCTATCAGAGGGGTACAGTAATCTTAAAGATGGGGGTTTGCTCTGAGAATCCAGTAAGACTTGAGTTTGGTGAAGTGTCTTACACACTACCATGTTTATCATGCAAATCCTAAATGCATCTATTCTTTAAAATTAAACCAACAAATGGAGTCATGAAATTCATGCTTTCCAATTTAAAATAGCCTGATATTCCCTCATTAAAAAATGAAGTAAATAACTTCATTTCATATTTATGTGCACTTCCAAATTGGAACTGAAATGTGAAACCAGTTTTTGCAATTATGTGCTGATTGATAGAAGAGAGAATCTGAAAAATCACAATGAGGTTGCAGTGGCCATAGAAATGAACAGCGTCCTCCTGGGGACTTTATGAACCAAGACTGAGAGCCTAGTTGCTTGACAAAAAAAAAAAATACTAAAATTATTCAAATATTGCCCTTACCTCTCACCCCTGCCTAATGCATCATAAATCTAGCGCTAAAAGATCAAAGTCAAAATTTTAGCACTTTATATATCAGATTATGGCACTGTTCTCCATTTGGCAGGGTACATGTTTCTGGTTATCTTGAGATGTGTATGAGGAAGCCGGACTCTTTCACATCATGCTCTCTCTCCCCTGTGGGATGCCGCTTCTACATTCTCTGGTTCTTGGTGCCAGTAGTCTCTACATCCTAACAGTACATCCTCGATAGAGCTGGTTCTAGAGCCTTAGTTTCTGATTTCTAGCCTAACCCCTTCACCCTGCACCACACCCAGATTAGCCTTAAGAGCCAGACAAGCCAGCACAGAAGGTGATACTCTGCATATCCTCGGGGAGATTATTGGAAAGATTCCTCTATTTTATGAAAAGAAAAATTAGATTGAAACATCTGTGGTTTGATTCATTCAGGTGGTGGTTCCTCAATACCTATCTCTTTCAAAGTAAAATTTGGGTTGATTAGTAGGACTCTAAATGGCTTAAACTGGGCCTCCCCGGTGGCGCAGTGGGTTAAGCAACACACTATGAAGCAAACCGCAGCCACTGCAGCACGAGTTCGATCCCTGCTGCCGGCCAGGGAGGGGACCCACATGGCGCAGCAGACCTCTCCTGCTGTGCCCGCTGCTCCCCTCAGCAGTGTACTTCCTTGATCTGCCTGTTCTGCTCCCCGCTCTCTGTGGTGAATCCTCTCACCCCCCACACCTCTGGCCTGTGCCCCAGTGCTTGTATGCACAAATAAATAAATCTTTAAAAAAAAAAATAAATAAATGGCTTAAACTGTTTCTATTTCTGACTTTAAGTTGATGGGAAACCATTCTCAGTCATAGACGATAATATTTAAAGAAAATCAGAAACACCAGTCATAGTGTCACCAGCTTTTGTTGTTGTTGGATTTAATTCATTATTTCAAATACCCTGAAATGACCTATGTGCTTAGGTGACCAAGATGGGTTGCTTTGTATGTATGTATATGAATGTGTGTGTATGAAATTGTGAGTATGTTTATATGCGTGTGAGTATATATGTGCATGTGAGTGCATTGTGTGAGTGTGTGTGTTGGGCAGTACACTGCATCTTGCTTCCAATGCCAAAATCAAGAGATTTTAGAAATGTGCAGTTAAAGAATGGAAATAAACTACTTTTGGTTCTTCTACTAGAGCAAAGCATGAGGAGAGGAGGGCTAATAAAGGTTTAACTCTTTGCTTCCAAACACAGCATAGTAAAAAAGAAGCACTTAAAAAAAGAAAAGGGGTTTGAGGAGAGGTAGAGTGAGTGTGCCTTTGACTTGACCCTTAGAAAATTAAAATTATATAACTAACTGAAAAACCAAGAAGATAAAATCAAGACACAAAATCTTGGTGTTGAAAAAAACCATGGCACCATTTACAATAGCCTAGCTATGGAAACAGTCTAAGTGCCCATGGGAAGATGAGTGGATTAAGAAGACGTGGTCCATACACAATGGAATTCTACTTAGTCATAAAAAAGGTGAAATCCTCATGAGTGACAGACTCGAAGAACCTTGAGGGGATTATGCCAACTGAAGTCAGTCAGAAGAAGAAAGATAAATACCAGTGGATCTTTATAAGAAGAATATAAAGAAATAAAACAAAAGGCAAAAAAAAATCTTGGAAACCTCACTGCAGAATTGAGGCTACCAGAGAATGAGAGGAAGGGGTAGAGGTTAGAAACTAAAGGAGGAAGGGCCCCATGGACTTTGGTGGAGGATGATGGGTGCCTTGGTGATGGTGGGTGCGGTGTGGTAGCTTACATCTGAAGAGCTGTGAACCTGTACACCTAAATTTATAAAGCAATGTTAATCGCAGTAAAAAAATAATATGAAAAATAAATTAATTTTTTAAAAATACATAGCACAGCCTCATACATGTGTTCTTCTCATGACATCCCCGTGTGCTAACTTGCAGGGGGTGTGTCTGCTAAAAGGGTTAAAACAAAATGTCAGCCTGCAAAGGTTTGGTTTGGTTGTGATAAAATGATTACCAGCTGTCTCTACGAACAAGCAAAAGCTTCATGGAACTCTAGCAGAGTCCAGAAGATCAAGACAAAAGGGCTGGTGACATTATCACAGACAACGGATGGCAGCACAGGAAAGCCAGCCATTAAACTTGACACCTAGAGAATGACCCTTGGAAATCATCCTCCGGGGAACCAAACAAGTAGTGACTTAAACATGCAGAGATGGGGGGAAAACACTACTTTCCCACATTCCAAGTAAAAAGATTATATTATTTCACAATGGACTTGTGGATTCATGAATAAATTGAAATGATCAATTTGGAAAAAGACTTCTCAAGTTTTATCTTAAACTAATCACCACCATTCTTGCCAAATTAGTGAAATGTAACATCAACTCTCTCTTCTGTCCAGAAAGATTTTCGAGGATTCTAACATTTGTTCCACTGAGGACTAATCCTCACAGTCAGTCCATGCAGCTCTTCACATAAGCCTCCAATAGGTTTTCATAACAAAGACGTTTCTTGGTAATGGACCCCAAGCATCTTCACTTCAAGCAGTTCTGTTGCAAACATTTTTGCTACAACCCTTCTTACATTAAACTTTATTTACATAAAGCAGTTTTGCCATAAATGAAAAGAGAATGTAAAATAAGATAGGGACATCTAAGAAACATCTGAAATGTGAAACGTTAATAAAATTAAGAAGACTTTTTTCATACCCATGCAGATTCCTGGCACTACTGAGCAAAGTATGATTTTCGTTTGCAGATTGCAAGTCTTTCATTCGTTCATAGTACTGTATGTTTCTTTGGTATTTTTTTGTTTTGTGTTGGTGACCAAACTTACTGAAATGTAAAATCAAATTGGAAAACAATGAAACCAAATTATCAGATGGTTCTTCCTCCTTTTATGGCCATGTGTTTGGCGACACAGATATTTGTGGCTGCACAAAGGCACCGCAAGAATATGCCTGCAGTGAAACTCAGACAGGTAGAAGATTTCAGTAGGTGAGGGCAAGATGGAGCTCCAGGAGAAAGGATGAACAATGAAGAGCAGCATTGACAAAAGCCCCTCTGGTTCAAGTGAAAAAGATGAAACTCATATTGCTCAATATCAAGGGGACAAATAGGTTGGTAGAAGTTCCTGGATTAAGACCAGAATATGTATGTTTCCTGTAGGATCCTATGGATGAGCATGTGTGCACAGGAGTGTGTGCAGGGGCATCAATCACTGGCAGCTTGTTGATAAGGAAGGTCAGTGCCCACCAACACATCCAGGAACTCAGATCCTTTGAACAGAGGCTCCTCTAGTTGGTAGGTTCGACCACAGTTTCTGAAAGCCGCTCTCTGCACCCTCCTTCAGTCCTTCAGACTGAGCTTGTCCATGCAGGTGGTTGTAGAAATATGGGTTCATGTCCCAGCTGTGCCACAGAAAGCTCAATTCTTTTCAACTGTGAAAGTAAGAGTAATAATGGGAAGTGAACCATAGCATTTAGGAGGATTTTATGCAATTATGTATGTGAAGAACTTCTCCCATTGCCTGACACTTAGGAATATAGATAGCCAGGATCAAAAACACCAGACTGACTTTCCTTCTTCTGGCCCAGGCCTGAACCAGGGTGCGAATGCACCATGAACCACTTCTTTGTGAACACACACACACATATGCAGACACCGTGCTCAGTTCCCCGAACTCAGTACAGCCCAACTTGTGACTTTGTGACTGAGCTGCACCGTGAGGCCCTGACTGTACTGACTGTAGGATGAAAATGTTTGTAAGAAGCTTTGATGACAGAGAAGCCTTCTCAGCCTTTCCACAGTGGTCAGTACAGAGCCTAAAAAACCAAACCGGGGTTGAAGATCTATGAAAAGGAAACACTCGGATTCAAAAGGTCAGCAAAAGAGAGGTTAGAACAGATGTACCTCGGGGAAATAGGGAAACAAGATGACTTTAGAGGGCCTTTGAGTTACATTTGGCATCTCCTTGCTGCTTTAGAATGTTCCACTGAGGAGACCAAAGCAGACAAGAAGGGGCAGTGTGTCTCCCAGGTTTGTGCGGGATGGCTTGCTTCTCTCCCTGGAGGTCATAGGGGAGCCCCCTTCACACCCAACGGAGCCGAAAGCCATTGTTCCTCTCTGACTTATGTCTGGCTCCCTGCCTCATCAGTCTCTGTAGAAACCCAGTGTTACCTGCAGAAAGTCTGGAACCGTGCTCTAAAGCTGCTTACATCCAGTCAGAGTCCTTTCATTCTAGTTCTCAATCGACTACTCAAGTAGCTTCTATTCCCCAAGAAGCTGGGACCCTGGATTCCACAGCAGACACCCCGGCCACAGTTCTCAGCACATCAGTGAACTGATGCATACAGCATGAAGCCCTGCGAAGCTCCTGCTGCCCGGGAACTGGAAGTCACCAGAGTTCTGCAATGAAACAATGGAGACGTTTGTGAGGCCCTGCCTGTGCTGCCTTGTGGAGGGCACTTTGGGGTTTATCCATAGCTTCCATGGGGGAGTCATGCTGTCATTTGATTTGGGTCCTGAAGGTAAAAATGTAGGCATCCACCACCCCAATCCTAGTTATGCATCCTACAGAACTGCACCATGTAACCTCAAAGGTCAGTCTTCTCCCTTCAGCTTTTGGGTTACCACCGATTGTCCTAAACCCTGTTCTGCTTGAGGGAGCGAGGCTGTGGAGCATAAAGGAGAAAGACTTCAATTCTAGTTTTCTCACAAACTATTCATTTTGAGTGAATAATTCCTGAAAAGGGTGGGCACATGTAGTCCTATGTGTAAGGTACTCTAGGAGGGCAGAACTAAAGACATTTACTACCTGCCCTCTCCCCCCTCACTCCCCACATCTGCCTCCCCTTATATCACAAGCCATCCTGCCAATAGCAACTCCTACTCCTTAGTATTACACAAAATTTGTTTCCATTATCACCAGTGAATTTGGCCCTCTGTCTCAGCTCTGTCCACCAGCCCAGTAATGCTCAGGCCGGCAGGCATCAGATTTATCTCAAGGTGACACTTGTAATGGATGATTGCTGCACTTCTTAATCCATTTATGTAATCCTTCCTGCTTTGCTTGCAGTTATTTTCAGGGCTTTAGCAGCAATAAAATGGTTCCTTTCTCAAGACAGAGTTCATTCAATTTAAATCTGGATTGATTATAGCTAAACTTATGGATGTCTTTATAAAGGAGGAAAAAAGCAGCAGTAAATTATGCACAGTAATTATTTAGCATTTATTCGGTTTCCACAGTGTCCTGGACTCAGCACATAATAGTTGGGGAAATATTCCTGCCCTTGAGAATAAAGCCATCGTTGCCCCATCTCAGGATAGGAGAGCAACCCAGCTGCCACTTCCCGAGCACACAGCCATTCTTTCAGCAGGGCTCACGGGATAAAGGGACTCTTCACCCACTCTTGCTGTCTTTGCCTCTGATTTCCCTAAGATGCATTCTCTTGACAGTGTCCTTAACCCTTGACCTCTATTCCAAAGGAATGCTCCTCACAGCCCCTCAACCAGTTTTGCTGTGAGGTTTATACACTAGAGTGCAGGGGAGGCCTGGATATACCTGCTAACATTATGGGCTTCCTCTGGGGAGGCCGAATGGAAACAAGGAAGGGAGCGAGGCAACAGTGTGGTACCTGTGCAGACGGCAGACTTGCTTCTAACTGGCCCCAGGGAGAAGTGCTCTTCTCCTCTGTGCTCGCCAACCAGAAGGTTTGCATGCCAAATGGATAAGTGACTGGATGCATTTTGAGAAGCCTAATTAAAATGTAACCTGTGTAATATAATACACATTTAATTGAGTAAATATTTCGAACTTAAATGTGAAAATTTAAAGTGATGCTCTTAACTCACTCACATAAGGGCTAACAGCCATACCCCCTTGTAATCATTTATATAGTATAGTAGCCAAAGAGAAAAATAGAGGAGAAAGACCTGAATTTTTTTTTTTTGTTTGCCTTTTCACCATTTGACTTTAAAGAGAAAAATGAAGGAAAAAGAAAAATAAGTCAATATGAATAATAACCAACATTAACTAAATGCCAGGCATACTACCATCAGTCCTTCAAATAGTGTAGTGTAGGAGCAGAACTGCTGAATAACTTTCCAACTAAACAGAGGCAAATCCAAAAGAAAGAGGCTGAGCTTTGCTGTAAGAGCCAAGCACATAACTGCTGTACTGTCCTGCCTGCAAGGATGCTTCAGATTCACAATCCTCAAATCCTGGTTCTTTTCATATTTCAGTTCACCTTGGAATGAAAATGAAGCCAAAACATTTTTCTTTCTCACATTTACTTGTAAAAAGTTATTACCATATATATATGTGTGTATATATGTGTGTGTGTGTGTGTGTGTGTGTGTGTATGTTTGAGTGATTGTCCCTAACATTAACCTAGTATAATTCAAATTTCGTTTAGGAAATGGTTGAGAGTCAAGATATTTTTGGAATCAAGAAGCAATTTATTTTGTTTTATTTTTCTTTTTAAGATAAAGGCAATTATTTTAAATTGCTAAATGTCTCATTTTCTTTCCATAAAACTTGGTTTTGGGTTTTCATTTATTTATTTTTTGTATTGAAAAAAGTTGCAAGGAAATTGGAGCCAATATATAGCTTTAACTGTTTTGGGCTTTTTGGTTTGTGGTTTCATTTTGCTGTTGTTTACTTTTAAAAGGCGAATAGTGTTAAATACCTTTGGTGTTTGGGGTAATAACTTGAGACTTCAAGACAGAGTCAACCTGGGCTAAGGTTGATCTCAAAGAATCTTCCTACTTCATTCCCCAAAACACATGCTGAGTTTTTTTGCTGACAGTTGTGTGCTCACTCACATAGTGTGTATGTTTCTTACAGTTGACCTGGACCAGCTCAATGATGACGTCAAACGTTACAGCTGCACTCCCAGAAATTACTCGGTCAACTTGAGAGAGGAGCTGAAGCTGACTAACGTGGTCTTCTTTCCACGTTGTCTCCTCGTGCAGCGCTGTGGGGGCAACTGTGGCTGTGGGACTGTCAACTGGAAGTCCTGCACATGCAATTCAGGAAAAACTGTGAAAAAGTACCACGAGGTATATCACTAACCAATTTCTTTCCGTGGTGCTACATTTAGCCCCTCTCAGCTGAAAAAAATCATGTCATCTATAAAGTGTTGAAAGACATAGCTGTTGCATACAGTTGTTCAGGTTGTTCACTGCGCAAGGGAAGCCAGCAAGGGTAGTGATTGGTACCTGAAATTATGCTTGGTGAAACTTAGTCTAGCCAACTGGTAGGAAAGGGGCTAAGTCCTTCCCAAAGGACTCCTTTTCTGGTCCTCATAATAGGACGTATGAGTCAACAATAGCCTTGTTAGAATATTAAATCAAATGTATGACACATTAATCTCAGCCCTTATTTGACCTCCTTGTAGAATTATGATGGTATTCCTGCAGAGCATATGACTACAAAACCTGGGTTGCTTTAAGAAAATGCTACAAGACAAACTATAAATCAAGTCATTTTAAAAATTAAGCAGAGTAAAGAAGTCAAAATGTAAACTGTCAGAGATTATACATTGTTGGAGATTTCTTTCACTCTAAGTAGGAAAGCATCTTTTCTTCTAGTAATATTTTCCCAAACTGAGTCCTACCTAAGAAATCAACTGTCAAATTATGCAGCAATAAACAAAAGAACATAGAAAGCTCTAAGAGGAGTAAAACTTTAAGGAGAGAGTTTACTAATAACAATAGCAAACAGGAGCCTTCCCTGAGTCCCAGACCTATTGGAAGTCGTTATTAGCTCACTTAGCAGCTTCTCAACAGAGCTGGAAGGGAAGGGGTGCTACTTTTACTTTCTTTTTATAGCTGAGTAAATTGAGGCCTAAGAGGATCAGTAAGTGGACCACTGAGACACGATCAATGAATCACAGATCCGGGACTTAAACTTGGATCAACTGGTCCCCAAGTCTGTGTTCTTATCATGATATCATCAGGAACGCAGTGCTCTTCTTTTAAAGATATAGCACTTTGTTGAGTGTTAAAAGAATGTGGACTTAAGGGAACTGGATCTGCTCTCCACACAGACAACAGCTCCTTTGCTTTCCGTTTCTGGGAGCATTTGCAAAGCAACTGGGGTTATGACACCCAGTCTTCAATATGTAAAAGGGGACTGATAGAGGAGGGAGGTAACCACTTACACCTTACAGGGTGTTTCTGGGGACCAAATAAAATAGTACCTGTGCAAGGCATTTTGTAAAATGTAAGACAACATCCCTAAATAAGTTTTAAACTATAAACGATAAAGCTAACTTTATTAGAAACTACTATTGTTTTTTCTCAGTAGCCACCAAAACAAAAGAAAAGCAGTTTTCCCAAAATAATATGTCCAGCTTTGAAAACCTTTTTCTTTGTTAGTTCTGAAAACAATTAAACAAGAATAATAAGTTAGGAGGCAGCTTCTGAGCTCTAACTGACAAGAGATATGTCATAGTAGCTGGTATTTTCAACTTGGAATTGTAGGAAATCACAGGCTAACCTTAGGTGGGGGGAGTACATTATTTTAGACCAATGTAAAATACATTTTCTTATTCAGAAGGATTCTTACTCCACCCCACAGTTTCCAAAGGGGGGAAAAAATGTTGTCATATCCAGAGAATGCAGTTGCCTGTGTTCGTTGTGTGTTGTTTTTCGGTGACCCAATGAACTCCAGATTGGATGTTGGCCTTCCCATCTCAGAAACTGAGTTTTGAGACCTAGTCAAACCCTGAGCCTCAGGGCAGATACAGTAGTAGTCAGGTTAGAGTTAAAATAGCCTCGCAGCAGCAGCATCTCTGGCCGTAATGGTGAGGAACTACGTTCACACTCAGGCCTGGGGTGTATTTGTAGGGTTATTTTCATCTTGCCTGGGCTCAGGGAGCTGTTGCAGCTTGATTCTTTAGAGTGCTTATTGTGGAAATGTAGGGTTAGACTTACAGCCCAAGGACTATTTCCTTTCCCAGAGAGTTAATTTTGGAGACCTCCTAAGGGTCCTTCCCTTAGTTCCTTTCTTTTTCTTTCACAATCGGCCACTGTTTCCTGTAAATTTCTATTGCCAGTGGATACCTAGAAGGGGAAGGTCTCCTCTCTCTATTCAGTTACTTGAGTGAGCTAACATGTTGGCCCCTTTTGGAACCTGCTGTCTAAAGCATCTCTTTGAAACATGTGTCATAACATTTTTACTACTAGGCGCCTGCACAGTTCTATACAAAGTCACTCGGTCAAGTCCAAGTGCAATCACTTGACCAATCAGTCACCCATCACATTTCCCCAAGACCCTAAAATGCCTTAAAATCTGTCATTGTCATCATTCTGCAGATGCCCTGGGGAAGAGCAAGGGGCTTGTTTCACTCCCAGAAATTGGGATTCCTCATGCTCCATCTCACCAGGGAAAAATCCTCATCCTCCACTTCCTTGTGTTTCTGCATTATTATCAATATTATTTTATATACATTTTTTATTGACAATAGTAATAATAGCTAGAATTTCTCTAACACACAGAGGGATTGATAGTTAATAGCTAATGATAAAGGTTTAACCTTTTTTTAGATTGAATTTTGTTGATTTAGCATATGTTTTCATAGCTCTAAAATCGGGGGTACAGCTTCACCCTCTGACATGTTCCCATGCTCCACTCTGCCCCAGAGCTCCCGCGCCATACCACTATCACATAATCTTTGCTTACCCCTGTGTCTGTGTTCCTACCCCAGGGAAAGAAGGTATCAGTTTACCTGACTCCTGGTTGCTAGCGACGAGGAGTGAAGTGAGTTTCTATGAGACATGAGTACCTGAAAGGGGGTCAGTGACCCTTAAAAGCAGGTTTGTGTGACTGTCCATGAATATTTTAGTGTTCAGTGAATAAGGAGTAAAATCTCAGAAATTATAAGCCTCCTAACAAGGCTGGTATTATTGTTCTTTGCTCAGACCATGTGACTTCTGGAGGAATGTGAGCATTCTTCCCTTGTAGTACTGTGTTGCCATCTATTTTATTCCCGTTCTCAAAAGTTTGTTGGTATCCTGGTCACAGCCTTTTTTGTCATAACCATTCCTTGCCTCTTGGAATATGTAGCATATATAAAAGATACTTTGGGTAGTGATTTTTAAAAAGGAGAGGGTCCAAAAATCCTACTGTGTAACTGATTAGAAAATGCTATTATTTCAGCTCTCATCTTCCCTTGAAAACGCACAATGAAGTAACAGCCTGTTCTCCAGAATTCTGGTGACTTTTTAAATTAATGCTTGATTAATAGGTTTCATCATTGGAGCCCTGACTATATCTATTCAGTCAACAGCCAAAAATTTAGCAGAGAGAGAAAGAAGTTAATTTTCTCTCTTTATTCTCATGAATTTGTCACATTGCTGACATTGCCACCTGCAGTTTCTAGAACTTCAGAATATTCTACATCTACACTGTCCAGCATAGTAATTCACTAGCAACATGTGGTCACAGGCTACTTTAAATGTGTATAATGCAAAGGAGAAACATTGAATTTTTAACTCAATGCTAATTTCACTAATTTAAATATCAGTTGTTATGCATGGCTAGTGGTTACCAGATTGAACAGCACCAAGGGAACCCATCTCTCCTGGCACATACACAAATCTAATTGTTCCCATCTCTGGGAACATGAAAAAATTACTATAGATGCTTTTTAAAATTTTTATCTGGAATTCAATATTTTAAAAATGTTCTATCTATTACAGTCTAAAAGTGTAAGATATAAGTAGATATTCATTTATATGTGAAACAAAGATTCATTAGAGGTAAGAGAATCCATGCAGGTGCCTTTGTTCTCTTATCTGCCATGCCAGGAGGGACCCAGAAAATTTTACAGTGTGGTCAAATAACAGAAGTCAACAAAATCCCTTATCTATTCTTTTCCTGGAAATAGCATTGAGGGATACTGTGGAAGGCTGTCCTGACACACTTTCTTGCATATTCTTATGAGACAGGACACTAGTGGGGACCCAACTCAAGTAGAAGGGAGACTGTGGATTTTTCTAGCACACAGAAGACCAGCCTCCAGATTTCTCCAGGTTTTTTCACTCAGTCCTTATAAGTTCTTTACAAGAACTTATAACTTCCGGTTCCCAGAAAAACCTGAAATTCCATGGCCTCCACTGACTATTACACTCCACTCCCAGAGTCTCATCTCGGGAAATTGTATAAGGAGTATATAAATTGGTGGCATGGTAGGTAAATGGAGAAGAGAGATGTGACCAGGAACTGTGAACATTTAGAGAATGTTTATCAAAGGTTGATTCACTCATGGACTCAGACACCATGGGCAATGACACTGTTTGCTGAGTGAAGAGAAGCTTCTGCAGACTGTGAGTCACAGGACAGATGTAGTGGGGTCTGGCTTGTTCCGCTCTGTCTTTCTTCCAGTGCTGATAATGCACGGACCTTTGAACCGTCCCCTATATATAGACTATAAGTACCTTCCTTCTCTATCTAGACCTTTCTTCCAAAGTTTAGCAGCCCTGTCTTGGAGAATGATATCCCTCAGGTTGGCAACAGCTGTCCGCACCCTGAGCAATGCCCAATGCTAACTCCACGCTTTGGAGTTCTGTGCCCAGCGAGACTGCCATTCTGTTTCTGCAGTGGGTAGGCAGAAAATGTGGTCCTCTGTCCTCTCGGCTGCTGTAGAAGTCATTTGACTCTTTAGTCCTGGAAAGGTAGGACCATGGTTTAATGCATCCTGTAGTAACCAGAGCGCTCACAGTAAACTTCTGTCAGAAGAGTTGGTCACCAATACCAAGATGCATTTTCAAAATTCCTAACAGGGGCTCCCTGGTGGTGCAAGGGTTTGAGCACCACACTGTGGAGTTTCCACAGCCACTGCAGTACAAGTTCAAGCCCTGGCCAGGGAGGGGAGCCACATGGAGCACCAGACAGCTCCTGCCTTGCCTGCTGCTTTCCTCAGCAGTGTATCTCAGTTTATCTGCCTGTTCTGCTCCCCGCTCTGTCTCTGGTGAATCCTCTCACCCTCACCCCCGTGCCTCTGACCTGTACCCCAGTTCTTGTATGCATAAATAAAAAATATTTAAAAAAAAAAATTCCTAACAGTTTTATGGACAGATTCTCCCTAAAACCTCAGCCTCTGGTCAACCTCTCACTTAACTGAGTAGTAAAACATTGCTAAACTCTTCATCCTCTACGTCTTCTCACTGAATGTGAGTCTCATGGCAGGGTACCAGCCCTTTGATGACAGAGCCCAGCTTCTGCTACCATGATTTTCTGCAAAAGGAGCAAATGATCCAGGTAGAAAATAATGTATGAACCTTTCTCAAAATAATTTTGTTTGTAGCAATTTAAGTTACAGAAAATTGACTACCAGGTCTTAAAAATCTTAGTTTAACACATTTATCATTACATCTATCAGCCTGAAAGGAACTAACATGGAACAAAAATATGAGGTGTTTTCTTCCTTAAGAAATTGTCTATGTAGTGAAGGCTGCTTGATTTAAAAGTTGGGTAGAACCTTAAATAAACTCTTAATGATTCAGGTTTATATAATACATTTGTCCTGAAATATGTACTCATGTGCCTATGTCAGCTATTCATTTGGGAACTGTTACAAGGCCATAACAACCTTTTTTATATTCCCAATAAACAAGAGCCCAACTCAGCAGATAGCTTTTCTGCCTGGTATTGTTTTATTAGTGGAACAGCTTTATTCAATGATTCATTCGGTGCTTTATTAGCAACAAGGCACGGCGCTGTAGTTAAATATCTGTTGTGATCTAGTAATTTGCAAACTGAGCATCTTTGATTTTGTGTCATGGTGTGAAAACCTCCATTAGACTCAGTCATTCTTTATTTACTAAAAGTCGACTTAGCCTGGCTTCGTGAGGTTTTTCAGGTAGTGGACATGAGTCAGAATTTCCATTTTCACTCATAGGTGATAAGCCATGGCTGGCTGCTCGTCCATAAACTTGTATTTCCGTGCGTGCTGCCCGGAGTGATGGCTCAGAAAATAGGAAAGCATTTTGTGATGGTACCTGTTAGCCAGTGTCCTTCAGCAGTCATTAATTCATTAGTTCCTTCCCTTTAAAGGTGACAAGATAACTCAGCCAGTTTGCTTTCTCAGATAAAGGCTCTTCATTTTTCTTTTTGCTTTCCGTGCTCCCTTGAATCAACTCTGCTTTCTTCCTCCACTCTATGCTGTGTACCTGAATCTAAGACTATTACATGGTCTGAAAGCTTTCGTACATCAGCACTGTGATCAGTCAGCAAAGCAGTCCGGTTTTGACTTTGTTCAAACAGTGCTTTCCTGTCTTGTCTGGGAAAATGTTTGCCAGTTCATTTTGTCCTCTTATCAGCAAAACACATATAAACTGTACTCACATTGCCTAATACGAAATACAGGGAAAAATCCTTCAACAATCAGAAAACCAATGAGAAAAAAATGCCCAGGTTCAGCCCTCATCTCAAAGCACACTTTTTTTTCTTTTTCTCCCACCAAATGAGAAAGCACATCAACAGCACAGATTTTACAGGTGCCAGTCATTGCAACTTATTAGGCTTTGATAACAGTCTTCTTTAAACAGAGAATATTTATCATATACTCAGCTTCTTAGGAGTCATTTCCTTCTCCTGTCTCTGCCAACCCCCAAGTCTGGCTTATGTGCAGATAGTTTTGGATAATAGAGACAAATTCATCTTATAGTACTTCTTGGTGAAGCTGTCCAGCCCCTGGCCCCTTTCAAAACACCTACCAAATGTAGCACGGAAGGATATTTGTATCTATCAAAATACCCCAAAATGTGACATGTTCCCCAAGCATTGCTTTTATTTTAGTTTACTTTTTCGGAGACATGTTTTATATTGTTTATGGACACCTTGCAGGAAAGGATCTGAGAGTAAAGAAAGACAAATGTCATTTTAACTCTGCTTTTGCTATTTTGTTGTTCAGAAGGATTAAAACTGGTCTGAAGATGAGTCACTTTATTTTGGACGGTGCTTGATTTCCTGACTCATTTTGCTGTTCCTCTGGGATTGTTGGAGGTGGGATAGAGGAACACAGGGAGGAGTGTCAGGTGCAAAGGAAATCATCCTGTACTCCCTCGATTCTTCCAGAGTGGCAAGCAATCACACAGATTGATGAGACAAAATTAAAAGCAAGTTTAATGATGACATGTATACCTCCTGTATGCCTGGGAGAAACTCCCCCACATGACTTCAGATACCATATCTTAAATAGCTTAGCTAAGACAGGAGGTTAGGGGGAGACGGGGAAGGTCAGTTAGGAAAGATACAGTAGACCAGGATGTGCAAAATTAAGATCTTCCTTCATTGAAGAGAAATAAGGAAATTAGGTCTTTACAGAAGAGGCCCTTCCACAGGGAAGTCTGTATATAAATATACATATAACATATGTATTTATAAACCTCCGTCCAACCTTCAGAACCCCTCTCATGAAATAGGCTCTTGCCAAAAAGATATGTTTTGGATAGCAGATATATGGCTTCCCAACAGAGGTAAAAAGGAAAGAGCAGGAAGGTTCACTCATACTTCTGCATCAGAGACACCACCTACCAGTCCCTGGAGTGCATTTCTTTAGCAGCTACTGTGTTCCCAACGTGCAGTGCAGCTGAGCTGGACACACGGAAGTAAGGGCATGGGCTCCGGCACATGGAATCAACTTCTGAAGCTACCATTTACTAGCTTTGTGATTGTGCAAGTAACTTGCTCTTCCTTTTTCTTTATCTAGGGACAAAAATGAATGTCAAGACATTGCAGTGAAGCCCAAAAAATTTCATTTTTTCAAGGTCAGCACCACAGTGTGTGGCAGCTGGCTACGTACTCAACAGTGCTAGCAACTGTTTTATTATCCTTGCCTTCCTGTATTTATAACCCAATTAATAGAAAGCATGCATAATAAAAAGGTGAAATTGTGTGATATACATTGTAAGTGAGTAGAATTAGAGGAGAAAAAGATGACAGTATAATTAGTTTTCAAAACTGGTATTTGGACCAGCTTCACCAATATCATGAGTCTTCGTGGCTTTAGAATCTTTTTGATTCCTTCCTGAACTCTCTTAAGATGTCCCTTTACTTCACAAATTTATGTTCCCCAGTGTTCTGGGGAAGCTCTTCTCCGAATGGAACTCGGAGAATGGAGGCATGCTCTAGTCTGTGTTAGCCCAGTCAGCTCCCAGGCCTGACCCCACTACAGGAATGCAGAACTTCCACAGAGCTGCCCGCTGCCCTGAAGGCTACATGCCAGTGTCAGTGGGGTACACAGCCAGTTGTGTGTCAGTGTCAGGGATTCTATATCTGTATTTCCTAGGAGACATTTGGGTTTGTTTATGACTTGAAACATGTAATGTAAGGATGAGAAAATTCTAAGAATGGAATCCTTTGCAAGGAATTGTAGCGATGCCATGCAAAGTTATGCAGATGTGAAAGCAAGATTTTGTCATGTTTAACCTTCATTGAGGACCAAAGCATAACAAATGCAGTGTCCCGGGTCCCTATACCAGTTAACACCTGATGCCCAGCATACCCTTAAGAGGAACAGCAATCGTAAGCATGTCAGAGAGGCACTGGATTAGGATGTGCTAAGAGCCCGAGCACAGAGCCGTTCTCCAGGTCCAAGCTGGTAGAAGACCGTGCACAAAACATGTAGCCTCCTTCAGAATTTCAGTTTTCAAATTTCTTAAATGGAATCAAAAGTACCTTCTCTACTGTGTTAAGGTTTGTCCAAGAAATATTGGAAACTGTACAAACTACATAGTTGTAATGCATCACTCTGGTACAGTCAAAAGAAGCAAATATAAAAAAAAAAATCAAAAGTAAAGCATGGGCCTCCCTGGTGGTGCAAGGTGTTAAGTCTCAGCACTGTTAAGCTATCAGCAGCCACTGCAACATGGGTTCAATCCCCCGGCACAGAGCTGACCCACATGGCTCAGCAGACCTCTCCAATCTCTCCCGCTGCTCCCCTCAGCAGTTATTTCAGTAGATCCACCTGTTTTGCTACCTACTTTGTCTCTGGTGAATCCGCTCACCCCCCACACCTCTGGCCTAAATCCCACTTCTTGTATGCATTAATAAATAAGAATAATTTTTTTTTGAAATAAGGCTAACTGGGACCCAAGAACATAAAGAGTATAAGTAATTAAGCAGACTATAAAGAACATAAACAAACTGACTGTATGTAGACACCACATGTTAAAACAAGTATATAATCTTCCCAGTATCTGTGCAGGTACTGAGTAACATTTAATGTCAGTGAACATCTCTCCTATTTAACGTCTATTTAAACTTACTAATTTAAAAAATTATTTGAACTTACTAATTTAAAAAATTATTTAAACTTACTAATTTAAAAAATTATTTTTAAACTTACTTAATTTAATAAACTAAGGATATACTTAAGAAATGCTAAATTAATATATAGGTATTAATGTACAAAATGTTAAAGAAGCCTCATCAGTTTTGAATTGTAAAAGATTTTATGTCTTAGCAAATATGTAAGAACATAAACACATTTTCATTTACTTACGATCTTCATGGGGTAAAATGCTTTACATCAACTAAACATTTAGCTGTATTGGCATATTTTGTTCATGACTTCATTCATTGTCCTATCTATAGTGGTAATGATATGCTCAGTATTATATTTATCACTTATGCTTTGATCAGAAGAATCTCTATAAAGAGGGCCTCCCTGGTAGCATAAGAGGTTAAGACGAGCACTGTGACGCTATCAGCCCTAGCCAAGGAGGGGACCCACATGGTGCAGCAGATCTCTCCTGCCTTGCCCCTGCTCCCCTCAGCAGTGTATTTCCACAGATCTGCCTGTTCTGTTCCCCACTCTATCTCTGATGAATCTTCTCACACTCCCCCCACCTCTGGCCCGAACCCCAGTTCTTGTATGCATAAATAAATAAATCTTTAAGAAAAAGAAGGATCTCTATAAAAAGCATTTGGGATAATACCTGGTGCCAAGCAGGCCCCCCAGGAGGCTCTTCTTCCCTACCTGCTAGGCCCCAGAGACCATTTTGGTCCTGCAGGCAGCTTTTGCAGGGAGTTCCCTCTGTGATCAGCAGACCCCTCCACTTTTAGGAGTTGACAGTTATTTTTTTTAAAAAATGTACATATGTGCATTCTAGTAGCAAGTCCTTAGCTTTCCTTGGCTACTCAAAGGATTACTAATCAGTTGTCATAAAGAGAAGTGGTATCTGGTCGAGTCAAGGTCCAAGGGCTTTCTAACACAAAATATACTTCTTGTCCTAGGTGCTGAAGTTCGACCCTGGCCATTTCAAGAGGAGGGGCAGGACGAATAAGCACATGGGTATCATTGACATCCAGCTGGATCACCATGAGCGGTGCGATTGTATCTGCAGCTCACGACCCCCTCGATAAAGGAATGTGCACACACTCTTATTATGCTTGAACAAAATGTTAGTTTAAAGGAGGGAGTGGTAAGAGACCCTTTCCCCACCAGCAACCGAACTTACTACTAGCCTGCGGAGCAATGAATACAAGCATTGCCGAGTGCCAACTAGCTTTGTTAGTGCCAGGGCAAGTAGAAAAGTGTATCATCAACTTCTACATCCAAGAATATAGGATTGCATTTAATAATAGTGGCTGAGGGTATGTGTATAAATATATGCATATCTGCATCTATGTGTACATGTATGTGTAGATCAAACGGTTTATTCCATATATATAACCAGGTACACCAAAGTTTACTCATGGGTGAGTTATGTAGACCCTTAAAATGTTTTGACAAAATAAAAAGAGGTATACTAAATACAGAAATCATGGTTTTAGAGGTTTGGGAAGAGGAAGAGGAATTGGTTTATGTTTTAGTTTTGAATCACAACATAATTTTGCATCTTGCTCTCTCAAAGAAAGAACTTTGTATGTTAAAACTCAATAGATGAGCTTTTCTTCTGTATGCATCTGAATTGATTACAAAAAAGGTTTTTTTGGGAAAAGGCAAAGCCTAAGCATTTTTCCAATGAGATACACTGCATACTTGCCTATGTAGACAATAATTACCTGTCACCAAAATTTTGCCATAATAATATAGGTGCTTGAGAAATTGTCTTCTTTTTATGAGTCTTGCTGAGGCATGCTAATTCATTTAACACCTGTCTCGAAAAAATTTCTCAGAAAGTTTATTGTTATAATCCTATAAGAGATAATTTGTAAGATGTAGCAGAATTTTGAATTGTTTCCTTTCCAAAATAAATTCTTTCAAGAATGGAATGGGGACTCAGTAAGAACCTGTGACTATGGTAGCACTGAAAGATTGAGCAGTTGAAAGTCCAAAAAGTGAGTAGCAACATAACCAGAAATCGGGTGGAATCACTAATAGAATCCATCTTTAATAACAAATTCAAACTCTTCAAACTGTGCCGATTAATTATATGCATCTTGCTTTTGTTTTTCAGTCTCTTCACTAGACAGACATGGATTTACAATGGCATTTTGTATTTGGCAGGCCATCGTGAGTTATTTATAGCCTAAAAACTTTTATATATTGAAACAATACAATCTGGTTATATACTTACTCATCATTTCGAATTCCTATTTCTGAACTGTATGAATAAGATCTGGGGTCTTTGGTTCTTTCAAAATCTGCAGACCTTGTT
Organism: Galemys pyrenaicus; assembly: GCA_019455555.1. NCBI lineage: Eukaryota > Metazoa > Chordata > Mammalia > Eulipotyphla > Talpidae > Galemys > Galemys pyrenaicus. The sequence continues at coordinate 1,326,784 of JAGFMF010011417.1, forward strand.
CTAAGAAACTACTGCAAATTGGGAGAACACATATTTGACCCTGCTCTACAACTACAAAACTGTTTTTGCATTAGTGGTTATTGCTTCTGTTTTGAATAAGCTTCCTTTCTGACTCCAAAATGTCTATTTTAGTCTTCTAATAGGAAGTGATTCATCATTCTCCAAAGCAAAACTCTTAGGAGGTAGCTCAGAGGCAGCTCAGAAGGAACCACATTTTCTCCCTGCCTTGAAAGAAAAGAGGGGAGCAGGCTACTTGCTTAGTCTTGGATATTACTAACTACAGCTAGTTTGGGTGAGGGGTACGTGACAAGCACGTGTTAACTCCTGGTGATAGCAGTGTGGCCTAAAAATACTTGGGTGTCTAAGCACGGGGGCCCCTCAGGACCAAGTCCTCACTTATCCTTCTTGCTCATTCTCAGTTCCTTGAGATGAAAACCAGTGCTTATAGAAATGTACCTTCAAAACATCCCTATAAGCACCCAATGCAAACTCTGGTGTTGAGTTCAGGCTAGCAGAGGCAGACATTCCAGTAACCAGGAGCTACTCTTCCCATTTCGTCCACTTTGCAAAGTTTCTGTGAAAACACCGGGCTCCTGAACCCAAATTAAAATGAGTTACATCACTAGCTTCTTCAACTCATGTCATGACTTTAAGTGTAAAAAATTAAGAGTTTTCCACCCAGTTTTCAATAAACATTCCTGCCTGCAGTAAGCAGGACGGTTTTCAGTTAAAGCCTTACCTATACTTTTTATTTATTAGTTGAAATGTAAGCAGGCATATTCACTCACTTTTCTTTTTTCTTTCCTGAAGGTTTTATTAAAACTTCTCCCTTGGTTATCTATTATCTATTGCACTTCTAACATGTAGCTAATAAATCTGTTTCATTGCCATCAAAGGAATAAAAAGCTCGCTGTACAAATTACATTTCAAAACAAACCCTAATAAATCCACATTTCTGCATGGCTCACTCACCTAGAATAATGCCTTTCATTCAATATGTTCTTATAGGGCAGAACACTTTCATAAGTGGCATTTTTTATGTTTTTGTCATATCGGTAACATGCAGCTTTTTCCTCTCATAGCATTTTCAATAGCAAATGTAATATGCCTCTTATCTTTATGAAAATAAATATTGCTTTTGAAAAAAACTACTCCATTATTTAATACTCAATTGCAGTTTTAAAGGGTGTACAATGTTCCAAACCTACTTTCACAAACACACAAAACTGTTGCAAATGACAAGTGTGGGGGAATTCAAGGACTTGTTTGCTGAAGCTTGAATGAGCACCAGTCTTATTCCCTGAGGGCAGCCTCCACTGCCCCCATCCCAAAGATGGCCAAGGAAGAGGGATATAAGACTTGGGTTTGGTTGTCCAGTTGCAGATGATGTTGCTTCTGTGTTGGACAGCTTGTGTCCTCATTGGCTTCCCTCCATTAAGAGAGTTTAAAACCTCTCTCTTCCTTGGGTCCTGAAATCAATAGTGGTCTCTTGAGTCCACTTTCACCCCTTTTCCCATTTATACAGACAGTCCAACTAGTAGATCAGGAAGACCAGGTAAGGGGTTATACAACTAAAGAATTGGCTTCTCACTTGTGATGGTGAGGGAAAGCATGAAGACAACATTTGAACTACAAGAACTGTTGCTTTTGGTTGTAGCTTGGTTTTTGTCATCATTCTACTGATGACAGCTGGTGAAACTCTGCTATTTTATTGGTTTTAGGCGGTTTGGAAAAAAGGAGTAAAGATGTGTATTCTATGGTAAAGATCAGTTTTACCACTGAAAGTACAAGCTGATGTGTGAATCAGAGTGGAAAGGAGAGAGGGATAAGATCAATTAGTGTCTGCATAGTAATTAACTCATATAACTTGTCTTTCTATGTAAAAAATCATTCTAGCCATGTATATAAACAACATTTTAATATATACATTAAAAATTTTATTTCCTGAAGTGTGCATGTGTCTGGTTTCCCTCTAAGGTGTCCAAATTGTACATATCTTTCTGGAGTCCTCTAATAGAACATTAATTAAAAATCACATATTAGTATTCACACTTGGAATGCTCAGAAAATACAATTTTATTTATTGACATTCAAATTCTGTTGTCTTTAAAGATCAAATTAAAGACTACACAGATCGTTAAAACTTAACATGATACCAGGGAAGATCTCTCAAATATAATAGCTAGATATCAACAATGAAATATACAGATTCAATATAATTCCTATCAAATTTTCAATGACATTCCTCAAAGAAGTAGAGCAAACTGAAATTTATGTATATCCATAAAAGACCCCAAATACCCAGTGCAATTCTGATGAAAAAGAAGAGTGGAGGTATCACAGTCCCAGATTTGAAACTATGCTATGAAACTATGTAATCAAAACACTATGGTAATAGAGTAAAAAATCACCCAGATGATTGGAATAGAATTGAAAGCCTAAAAATAAACCCATAGTTAATCTGACAAAGGAGAAAAAGAAAGTCACTTCAACAAATGGTGTTGGAAAATTGGACAGCCACATGCAAAAACAATGAAACTAGATCATAGCTCACACTATACATTAAAATTTAATCTATGATAAAAATGGATAAAAGATTTGGATGTAAGATCTTAAACCATAAAATACAAAGAAGAACATATAGGCAAAACACTCCATGAGTAGGTTCAGTGAGAAATGGACTCCAACAGCAAGGTATATAAAAGCAAAAGTATACAAATGATGGGGGGACCTCCCTGGTGGTGCAAGGGGTTGAGTGCCATACTGTGGATCTTCCTTAGCTACAGCAGCACAAGTTCGAGCCAGGGAAGGGACCCCATAGAGCAGCAGACCTCTCCTGCCTCATCCACAACTACCCTCAGTAGTGTATTTCAGTCAATCTGCCTGTTCTGCTCCTGGCTCTGTCTGGTGAATTATCTCAACCCCTGTGCCTCTGGCCTGTACCCCAGCTCTTGTATGCATAAATAAATTTTAAAAATTTTAAAGTTAAATAAACAAATGGGGATGTATCAAACCAAAAAGCATCTGCACAGAGAAACTAGCAGTAAAATACAAAGCCACCTTATAAGGAAGAAATATTTTCACATCACAGATTTGATAAATAGCTAATAGGCAAAATAAGTCAAAAACTCATATAACTCAACAGTAAGAACGCAAAATGGGCAATCAAGAAATAGGCATAAAATCTGAATGCATACTTCTCCAAAGAAGATATACACATGCCAATGGACGCATCAAAAAAGTGCTCACTATTTATCTTCAGGAGACAAATCAAAACCACAATAAGATACAACTTCACACGTGGAAGAATGACCCTTATCAGAAATACCAGAAACAATAAATACTGGAGAGACTATGGAGAAAAGGAACTCTTGTACTAATGGATGAGAATGTAGTCTGGTCCAGGCACTATGGAAAACACTAGAGCTTTCTTAACACATTGAGAACAGATCTACCATACAAACCACAAATTCCACTCCTAGAAATAATAATTAAGATATGGTATATAGATACATTGTATACACACACAAAAAAAAAAATTGGGCACAACAATTTTAAAAGGAACTGTAACCTTGCCACTTATGACAATATGAATAAAATTGGATGGAATTATATTAAGTGAAATAAGTCAGTAGAAGAAAATTCCATATGATTTTACTCATATGTAGAATATAAAGAAACAAAGGAAGAGACAAAACTAAATAAGGAAAAAAATCCTAGAAGGCCTCCTTGGTGACACAAAGGGTCAAAGTCTCAGCACTGTCAAGCAATTGGCAGCCACTGCAGGCATGAGTTCCCACCCTAGGCCAGGGAGCTAAGCCTCATGGCAAAAGAAACTTCTGTCTTGCCTGCTGCTCCCCTCAGCAGTGTATTTCAGTAGATCTGCTTGTTCTGCTCCCCACTCTGTCTCTGGTGAATCCTCTTAACCTCCGTACCTCTGGCCTACACCCCAGTTCTTGTATGCATAAATAAATGAAAATAAATCTTTTTAAAAATCCTAGAAATTTTACTGAGGCTACTAGGTGGCGGATGGAAGAAAAAGGGAGAAGGGTATCAGAGGACTATGATGGAAGGCTGTGCACGTTTTGAGGGTGGTGTAAAGTGGTAATATATGTCTGGTTTACAGTATTGTAAACCAGCATTACCTCAGTAAAAAAAAAATACAATTGTAAAAGGAACAGTGCATAAGCAACCACGTAAGACCTTATGTTTGCTGTTCATGTTATAGTTCTGAATTTTGCAAGTTAACTTGTATCTTTTTAAAATAAATTTCATTTCTATAGAGAACTCAAAAAATTTTAAGATCACATTAGAAAATAGTAGAGCTGAGTCCTTAATAAAGGTTAATGTACTCAGTGCAGCAAGTAATGGGCCAAGAAATCTTCATTTATTAAGAAACCATTTGACTTTCTAATTATTTTAAACTGTAGCACACTGTTTGCCAGTTTTAGTAGCTAGGGACCAAAAGTCAAAATCACTCTTGGATTCAATGTATTTTTAAATGATGTCTGTAATGCAAATTATCTTTTAAGAACTGAAGTCTCTTAGTCATATTCTCTAACCTTTATCTTTGTTTGCGTCCTTAATACAAATTCATTCTCTTCTAGTATGTTTTAGCCTCTCCTTTCTTCTTGTGATTTTCACTGTCCTTCCCCTTCTCCTCAGCTTCCTACCAGCCTTCAATGAGAGAAAAAGAATCATGTCTACTTTGTTGGAAGCACAGGAGGTGGGAGTCCTCTTAGGACAAAGAGCAGAGGCACAGTTTCCCATGTAAGCAATTATTAGGGTCAAATTGCCAACTAATAAGAAATCACTGCTTTGAGAATAGAACACATCAAATGAAATTTTCCCATTATCATTTGGTGCACATCATTGTGGTTCACAGGATAGGCTGGTGGTTATCATTAACTTCTAGGAAAGGAAATTTAGCTATTGCCAATATGGGGAAAGTCTACTAAATTAAATGTTTCATTCATTCATTGAACAAAAAATTGTTTTAAAAGACATGATGTAGCTAGCATACATGCTTTGGGGTTCAAAATACAAAATCTACAACAAATCATAAAGCTAGGGAAATGTTTTGTAGCATAAGCAGAAAAAGCAAAAGTTGCCCAGCAAAAATGCATAAGGTAAATGTGGGCCTTTCAGAGAATAGAATGAAATGGCAGAAAAGAAAGGAATCTATAGAAGAGCAGAGGATGGTGTGTTTGAACAGGTAGATGAGCACCGGATTTACACCATCAGGATTGTATCACTTACATGAGGAATATAGAGAATCAAAGCAAAGTGTCAGATAAAAGCAAACCAGTAGCAATCCCCAGAAATCTGACTGCAGAATTGAGGTTACCAGAGGGGGGGAGAGGGCCAAATGGGCTATGGTAGTGGATTATGGGTGCCGTGGTGGTAGTGATAATCCTATAAGGATCCTGATAGGTGTGGTCCTAAAATGCTAAAGCATTGTTAACCAAGGTACCTCAATTTAAAGAAAAGACTTCAGAGGAAAAATCATTCGCATGATGACTAACAAAGGAATATCATCTTTTACATGTGGGAGGGGAACCAGAGGACATTCTGAACATAGAGAGATCTGCAAGTGTCATGAAGCACCAAAGAGAAAATTGACAAGGAACTGCAACCCTACTTACAATAGCTAAGTTATGGAAACAACCATAACAGGTCTGATACTCTCTGGATCTGTGTGTGTCCTCACTTACAAAATCAGATGTGTAAATATGTTCTATAGGTCCTTTCCAACGAAACAGTTCCCTGCATTTTTGCAGTCTTCAGGCAGGATGGAACCTGCATTAGAAGGCTCCTCAAGTTCCTAGGAGTGAAAAAGCATAAACAAGGACCTCAGAACAAGAAGGAGTGTTAGTCTCTGTGGCTGTACAGACTGTGCCTTGCAGATCTCTAAGGGATGCTATTTGCATGGACTAAGATTCCAGGAAGGGTCAACAAGAGGATTCAATGGACTTAATGACTGGGTGGGGAAGGGATTGCAAGCTTGGGGGTGTACTGGAGGAAGGAATCATGTGAGCTGGAATTTCAAGAATTTTCTCCTGGGGAAACTAGGGAGGCAGGAAGGAGAGGCCAGTTTAAGAGAGCCAGGACTGGTAATGTTGTCTGGGAGTCATCTTTATTGTGGCCAAGTTGAAACCACAAGAAGATAAAGGATAGAAATTGAAGAACATCCATAACCACAGATAATAGGAGAAAAGAGGAATTCACAAAGCACAAAAATAAGTATTCCAAAAACTTGGTAAACACAAAGGAATAGTTAAGTGGAATGTGCTAGACATAACAAATTTAGAGAACAAGAAAGCAGTTGTTTTTCCTGTTCTTATCAAACAAGAGGAGGCAGGATAAATATTAAGTAAATAATCCATCATGTTTATGAAAAGCAAGGCTTAATATGGGATGACATTACAAGGTGGAATTTAGATCGAAGTTGGGAGAGATACCTTAAGATGGTGGTACTGGAGCAAGAACAGTTGAATAAGTATTAGCCAGAGAGAATGTGGTACATTAAGATGGTGGTGTTAAAATGAAAAGCAAAACAAAAAACCTGTGGCTAGATTAGGAATAATGTTGATTTGTTGGCCAGAGCTGATGATGAATTGAGTGTTGTGTGGAGAAAAAGGAAGATGTCAAGGAATTTTCCAAGGCTTCTGGCATAAAAAATTGGACACATAGAAATGCCATTTATTGAGATGGGAGACATTGAACGAGGAGCTTTGGGGTAGGCCAAGAACTCAATGTGAGAAATTAATGCCAGTGGCCTTTAACATAGCTAATTTAAAAAATTAAGAGAAATTAAGTAGACAGGTAGGTCTGTGGGTCTGGAGCTGACAAGAGGAGTCTGGGAATGAGATGCCATTCTGAAGTCATTAATATATAGCTATTCAAAGCCACAGGAATGCTTGAGTTAATTAGGGGAGGTAAAGATTGAGGGAGAATAAGGACAACAGGCCTATTGCAAAAATACAAAAATATCCTGAGTGCCAGGGAAGAAATTGTTCCATGGGGACTGGGTCAGTTTTATCAAGTGTTCACAGAAGATGTGGGGATATCTATACACTTAACTTCCCAAAAACACTGTAACCTGGGCCCTGTAGTATGGACTGCAGGGCAAAACCTGACATTTTTCTCACCGCTTAAGCAGCAGAACTGTTAGAAAAACATGGTGAGTTTACCACCAGTGCCAAAAGTTGCTGCCTGTGGAAAGCCCCTCCCTCAAGCTCCAGCCAGGATGAACGGTACAGTCTGGAGTATCTAGGGAGGGGGACCCTAAAAGTGGACATTAGGAAGTGCAGGAGCGATCCCTGGTTATATCCCAGGACACCATTCCCCAGCCCAGACTCTTTGCACTCTGCACCTGAGCTCAGAAAGAAAAGGAAGAAGTCTTAGTAGCTGATCTCCATAGAGAGAAGCTGAAGAGTCTTTGCAGTTATGGGAGTTGGGGCAGGAGCTGAATATGCTTCTGGCCTTGTCATTACAACTGCTTGGAAAGAACATCTACAACTGTGTGGAAAGAGCTCCAAAGGCCCAGGGCCTGGTGTATCACTGTGCTGCTGCTGGTGGTGTAGGTCAGGGGTTCATGAAGAGCCATTTTTGTCACTTCCCAGTGCTACAGCCTTCACTGTCGTCTGTTCCAGCATACGGTGCTATTCATCCAGACCGTCACACTGTGGCATGGGAGGCTGAGGCAACATTTCAGCAGCCCTGCCTGTGAGCACCTCCAGCTGCTACCATGAATTGTATCATGGCTCTACTGCTTGCCAGCTGCCACTCACTCTAGGATGGCCCATCTTGGATGAAAAAAAGCCTTTCGTTTTTTTGTTTGTTTGTTTTGCCTTTTTTTATTAATTATATTTGACATCATTTGTATTCCCCAGGGAGTACCCACCACCATTCCACCTGTGCACCATCACCTCAGTTCCTTGTGCACTTTCTACCCTCATCCCTGTTTTTGCCCTCCCCACCTTCCCCTCTTCCCGATTGTCTCTTTGGTTTATCTTGGTTTTTTGGTCTTGTTGAGTTTTTTGTTTGCTTTTGGTTATAATTGCCCAATTCCTTGAGCTTATTCTTTGTTGTTGCTGTTGTTCTTTCATATTCCTCCT
>JAGFMF010011417.1:1335210-1353196 GCA_019455555.1 Galemys pyrenaicus
GTGTCCTTTGGGTAGATTCCTAGGAGTGGGATTGCCGGATCATATGGTAGTTCCATTTCTAGTAGACTGAGGAACCTCCATACAGTCTTCCATAATGGTCGGATTATCTTGCATTCCCACCAGCAGTGTACTAGGGTTCCTGAAAGACCTTTTGTTTGGAACTTCTGAACACTGTGGACTCTATCTAGGGTGAGAAAGCTGGTCACTTGTGGCTTTAGTCATGCTTTGTTTCCCTTGCTTGTTAAATAAACCCCATTATTGTTTTTCCTTGAATCTAAGTGGTCTTGCAATTGTGCACACAGGTGAAGAACCCACAGGCAGACCTGTCCTCTTTTGGTCACTGTCCTTGGATGACCACAGTACCCCTATAGTTCTGTTCTTTCTAGTGCTGTTGTCTGTGGAACTTTCTGTGATGGTGGAGTGCATGGTTATAACTGCACTGTTCAATCCAAGCTAGGTACCTTTATTGAACACTTAAAATATAAATGATATGACTGAAATCTTTTTTTCAGTCTTGCTTAATTAATTAATTAAATGTAAATGGCCACAATGTAACTAGTAGCTCCTGGGTTAGATAATGCCGCTCTGCACTCCACATATCACCCCCAGAGCTACAGACCGCAGTAACCACCATGGCCTACAGACCACACACACACACATGCACACACACAGAGGCATCAGATGGATTATCCAGATTAGCAGCCCCTGACCTACCCTGGGACCGAGATCTTTCTTGGGATGTTGATGCAGAGTCTTGCTCTGGTCATCAGATGGTAGGATGTGAACCCACAGCTATTAATAGTCATGCTCCTTCCACATAGACCACGATGTCCATAAAGAGCAGAACTTCAAGGAGAGAGAGGGAAGAAGGACACCAACACAGTGAAAGCAGTTGAATCCTGGCACTGCCCCTTGTTCCTACTGACCCTGATGTCTCACCAAATCCTTCTCTCAGGTTCTGCAAGAAAGTCAGATGGAGGAGGTATGAACCAGATGACAACGTACTGTGGAGGGAAGAATTGGGATGAAATGGAGGTTTTAAGCAAAACCCACTTTCTGGAGAAGTCGATTAGTGGAGAAGGAGAGACACCATTGATTCCTGTTAGTCACAGCAACTATGTTCTGTCAAATCACAGCAAAAACTGAATTAGCAAGTCCTGAATCGGCAACAAAGGGATGTAGAGGGTTAGGCTCCTGGGAGTCTCCACTCACAACATTTTCATCAACCCACCAATACATAGGTAAACTTGTTTCCTGTACACTCCTGATTAAGGCCATTTTACGTGATATATGTTATCAATTCATTACCATTGCTCTTATGGCCAATGGCACTATAATTCATGCAGAAATGGAGCTTCTGTAACACACTTGTTTTCACCGTGAGGTGCATCACAGCCGTATCAAGATTAGGACCACCACACCACAAGTTAGCACCACATTTGGGTGCCCAAAAATCACTGACATGGAAAAGGTGGCAATAAATATACCACCAGCCTGAGCACCGAGGGCCAGCATTCCCTTGGTCAGCCTCAACCTCAACTGGAAGCATGTGTCGTAGGGCAACTGAAGAATCTCACCATTCTGCACCCGCCCCAGAACACTGTGTGATTGATTTGGGAGTGACAGAAATGTTAGAGAATCAACAAATCAGCAAATACAAAAGCTGAAAATAATGGGTATTGACTGTAATAGTGCTTATGTATTGAGTGCAAGGAATTTTTCTTAAATTACTTCCAGAATGAACCCTTGATAGATGGGTTGTATGAAATTGAAAAAATTAATGAGTATGAAAATTTTATTATAAGACGGTGTTACTATACTTATTGTGTTTCATAAAAATGAAAAAGTGAAGCATAGAGAGTTCAAATAACTTAACCCAAGGTCAGCAAGTAGTAAATTCCAGACTGTCCCTCTGCAACCCATATCCTTAATCATATTATAATACCATCTGTACACGCCACTGAACAGGAGGCAAAACCAAAGAATAGTTCATGAAATCTACAGTCCCAACTCGGACCCTAAGGCCATCACAGAATTTTCTGGACAAGCTTCATTCGATGTAAGGTAGGCATAATCCCAAGTACCAAAGCCAGTGACTGAGGTAACAGGCAACACAGAGTTCCAGCTATCATGAAATTTACTCCAGAGTTAAAACAGAAAGTGAACACATAATTTCATATAATGATAAGAGCTGTAAGAAAAACAAAGCAATTAAGCAATGGTCTCTCTGAAAAGGTGACATTTATGCTAGGGTCCAAAAAGTGAGGAAATGAGAGGTAGAAATATTTGGGGGAAGAGCATTCTAAGAGAAAGTTATGGCAAATGTGAAGCCCTTGAGGTAGAAACAGACTAAGGATGATGTGAGGAACAGCATGAGAGCTAGGGTGGAATCAGTGAGAAACTTGATGTAAGAGAACACAAGTGAAAATAGGCAGTGCTGATTCCTATAGGGTTGAAGGAGTCTTGGTAAAGAGTCCAGATTCTGCATGTACTGGAAAGTTCTTAGAGCATTTTGGAGCAGGGCATGAAATAACAGAACACGTTGATAAAGATCTCTCACCCTGTGGAGAATTGATTATAAAAAAAAAAAATGAGAAAAGTTGCCAGACTTGTAAGGAAATAGACTCAGGAGGGAAAGGGAGGCTGAGTGGGAAAATGTAGAAACAGGTAGTGTGGGGATATATTTGAATAGCAAAAATGTTTGTAGTGTGCAAGGGGAAGAGAAGAAAACACATGTCTAAGACCCCAGGTCTGAACTCTTAGGTGAACATTAGAATCCTTTACCTGAGTAAGAAACGGTGATAGAAAGAAGGCTGAACGTGGGGGATTGAGTAGTCTTTCTCAAATTTTCATAGACTTTTCCCAAATCCTAGGATCTGGACTTGTTTTTGTTCTAGCTCTCCTGGGGAAATGTGGCCTCAACATGTAGGAGTGAATCACCTTGGTTATTACTGGAAGCCTTTGTTTTGTTTTTAAAATATACTGACTTATTTCCAGGTTAACATTATCTGAGCAGCTAATATAATCTTAGTTATCATACAAATAAAAAACTTAAGGTTGACAAATAAAACACCTAAAGGAAGACAGAGTACAGTAGCAAGCGCTGATGAACAAATAGGCTTTGTTAGAAATAAAGACCAGCACTCCACTGAAATCTGCAGGGAAGAAAAGCCCAGGCCAAATTGGCCAGCAGATTAATGATGGGGGGGAGAGGGAGTGGGGGAGGGAAGAGAGAGAAAGAAAACATTTTGCTCAACTATGTACCCAGAAATGGATTCAAAAACAAACCAGAAAAATTCTCTAAATTCCAAACCTTAAGCTTACCCCACTAGATCCTGCAGGAACTAAAATCATTTCCTGTTTTACCCATAGAAGGAAACATACTTCTTCAGCAGACATTGAAATGAAATAGATGAGTTTTTACACCAGATTGGGGTTAATAGGCCTCTCTCTTTTTTTTTTTTTTCATAGAAGTCAAAATAGACTAAAAACCACAGAGCTGTGACCATTATATGTCTAGATTTAATTTTAAAATAGAAGAAAGGCAGTGAGGCAGGGAATAATCATCCTCCCAATGATGTATCTAGAATACCGTTATTGCTTTAAGAGGATACCTATTTCCGTTAATTTGTTCAACAACTGTTTTTTGAGAAACTGTCACATTTCCGGAATGGTGTACAAAGTGCAGGTGTGCTGTGGATGCTATCACTTCCATACATGCCTTTGGGCTACTGAGAGTCTGACTCAAGTAAGTGGTGAAACCCTGGTTACCTGGAGCACTTCTCAGAACCATAGAGAGAGGGCCTCTCCACCTCCCTCGGTACCTTTCACCCTTTGTCTCCAGCTCAGATCCTTTGACACTTTGGGATCCCTGTGTGACGTAGCTCTGTGCTATGCATCGCCAGCTGCCCGGCCACCTTCCTGGACTCTAATTATCAGACGCCAATAATACTCTTCCCCCATTAGTGACAAGCAACACTTTTACCAGATATTTTACCAAATATCTGGTAAAATCATCCCTATGTGAGAACCCCTGACATTAGAACATAAAATTAGCACCAGAAGTCCTGACTTTCCCTGGGTCTTCCATTTACTCTGTAAAGGTAACTTTGCCAAATAATCTTTCCTAGAGACAGGATTGGGGCCAGCCAGGCTGAATTAGGCTCTGAAGACAACAACATCCCTAAGTTAGCCTTTGAAATACAAAGGTAAAAACTGTTTCTGATGATAAAAATATCAACTTCCAGGACTCCTATTCACTTATTCAACAAAAATGTTTACAAGCCTACCCCTCTGTATGTCGGGCACAATTACCGCTGCTGAGTTAGTAAACAAAACAAACCAAAATCCCTGTCCTGTGGAGCTTATAGTGAAGGGAACCAGATCAATGAATGAAAGGGTGGATCAAATATTTAGAAGGAAGGTTAAGAATAGAGATAAATAAAAGAAGAAAAGGGAATTCGGTAGTGGAGGGGAATGAAATTTTAGATAATGTGTTCATTTAAAGTACAGGGTCAGGGGCCTCCCTGGTGGTGCAGCGGGTTAAGCAACGCACTATGAGGCAAATCGCAGCCACTGCAGCACGAGTTTGATCCCTGCCGCTGGCCAGGGAGGGGACCCACATGGCGCAACAGACCTCTCCTGCCTGGCCGCTGCTGCCCTTGGCAGTGTGTTTCGGTCAGTCTGCCTGTTCTGCTCCCCACTCTGTCTGGTGAATCCTCTCTCTTCCCATGACTCTGGCCTGTATCCCAGCTCTTGTAAGCATAAATAAATAAATCTTTAAAAAATAAAGTACAGGGTCAAAGCACATAAGGGAGAAAATCATGCAAATATCTAATACAAGCATATTCCTGGTAGAATGAACTGTAAGTGCAAAAGCCCTGAGATAGTAGCTTGCTTGGAGTGTGACCGCAGTGACATCAACTAGGTTGAATACTGATACACATAGTTAGGAATCTAGTCTTAGCCAGATTTCATTGACCCTTTCAGGCCACTATACGGGATTTTGCTGCTGGCGCTAAAGATCCTCAGTGATGCTCAGCAAATATTTCAGCTCACCCAGGCACCCAGGAGGACTATATTTCCCTGTTCCCTAAAAGTTAGTTACAGCCATGTGTCGTAGATAGATAATGGGATTCTTTTCCCAGTTCTTCATCCTGGGACATCCCTCTCACCCATAGCTGTGGCTTCACTCATTTCTGCTAGTTTCTCTGCAGCATCCTCACTGCAAGCAGATATGCTGAGTAACTGCTTGACCATAAGTCAATTTTGCCAGAAAGGAGGAAAGAACCAGTTGACAGTCGGGTTTGTTTTCTCTGTTTTAAACTCTCTAATTTCACACTTTGGTAAGTATGATCACTGAAAAATATAAAAACAAATATATAGTTCTCTGAGTGAATGAAAGACTTGGCGGTCATGGGCTCAGGTGCAATCCCCAGAAGCAAACCCTTGTAGCTTCACCGTGGTAATACAAGGTGAAGCTACAAGGACTTGCAAAGGTATTCGCATACTGAGTGATTTGTGTGTTCAGCAATATGTTCATATCTGAATGTTTGTGTTTGGGTGTTTCTGTATTTAGTCATTCCCATTTCACGGCATTTCACGATGTCCTTTGGAACATCGCCCTTTCATTTTTCATCCTTTTGTCTTTTATGGCAAAGTTGCCTTATAGCCAATTTGTTATGCTGCAAACATGTTAAGCGGCAAAAGCCGTGGAGCTACCTGCGAGTGACTTGGATGTGGACAGCAGCGTTCTCCATCTTATCTGTGGTTTGGGTTGCGTGACCCTCTGCAAAGCAGGGGTAAGTAGATGGGGCACACGCAGAGGTTTGAGGGTCACTTGGCCACGGGGCTGGCCTTCGTAAACTTCTGCCTCGTGGAGACAAACGGGCTTTGGGGCGCTGGCCTCCCTGCTAGCCCGGAGGACTTGCAGGTCAGCAGACCCCCAGCCTAGCCTCCTCTACCTCAGCCTGCCTGGGTGACATACAAAAATGTGTGTTGTAGCATGCCTCTGCTATTTTGTAGTTGTGTGTCACATAGCAAGCACTTTGCTTTTAGTCCATGAAGCTTGGCAGTGAAATCTTTAAAAGTCACTGCACATTTGTCCCTCCCCTACTCCCTGCCAGGGGATGATGGGGTATTTGTCAAGACAGAGCCTCTGGCACCCTGGTTCCCTGAGTGACTTCAGTTGAGCTGAGCCCCTGACAACTTGCACAAGATATATAACTAGGGGGAGCAATAAAAATCGATGACATTAGCTGACGTTTCTGCTTCTGATAGGGCAACAACTGGCCAGGCTAATACAGGAAGTCTCTCTGTAGGATTTGAAGGTAGGAATGACATTTCATTCTCATCTGAACAACTCTGGATATTGAGAATGGACTGAAGGAGACAGCACCAACTCCAGGAGACAAATTAGGAGCTGGTGGATGCGACAGCAAAATTGGCAAGAGACCTAATGACTAGAATGCATGGTGTCTTTGGGAAACCTATAAAATCTCAGATTCTTGACATGTTAATATTCGGAAACCAGCTGCCAAGATTTCTTTATGGATAGGAGGAAAGAGGTTAGGAGAAGGATGAAATCAGGTATGACTCCAAGGTTTTAGGGTGAATAAAAGGTCAGATGGAATTGCTACTGTGTGAGATGGGGTATAACGTAGGAAGAGGAGATTTGGCAGTGGGGACATCTGCAGCTTAATTTTGGACATCACTTTGGGAGAACCTATTAACCATCTGGGTAGAAGTCAAGTGAATCTATGAAGAGAAGAGTCCGAGTTAGAGATGTGATTTGACAGTTCGTGGTATACAGACTGAGGCTGCAGTTAATGCTAAGAGACTGTAGTTGTGGTCACATCCCTCCAATCTCTGCCTCTGTCTGCACGCGCACACACACACACACACACACACGTGTTTTGGGTGTAAGGTTAGGACTCATTTTAAGGTGCTAATGCTCCTCACCTTTGCTCGAAATTATGTATAAATAATGTCTGTGTGTGCCTGAGTGTCGGTCCTCTGAAGGCACAGCTCTCTTTTTCTTCCTCTCTTGGTCACTGCTGTGTCCCCAGACCTTGGGCAGTGACTGTTACATCACATGTGCTTGTGGTCTTTGTCTGGAGAGTAGAAGATGCCCTGAACTAAGAATGTCTCTGTTTTGTTGTTGTTTTTGTTTGACTAGGAAAGGATAAAAATACATTTTCTAGGGGTATCCATATCTCTTTTTTTTAAAGATTTTATTTATTTATACATACAAGAGCTAGGTACAGGACAGAGACACAGGCGGGGTGTTAGGGGGTGAGAGGATTCGCCAGAGACAGAGTAGGGAGTAGAACAGGAAGATCTACTGAAGTACACTGCTGAGGGGAGCAGCAGAGAAAAGGGAGGTCTGCTACTCCATTTGAGCCCCCTCCCTTGTCAGGGATGGAAGCCCCACAGAGCGGTGCTTAACCCCATGTGCCACCAGGGGGGCCGGTATCCATATCTTGACTGGCTATGTATCACACAAATGTAAGCATTTACTAAAACTCATCAAACTGGACACTTAAGGTTTGTGCATTTTACTGCATATACATTATACGTGAATTTAAAAAAATCAGTAAATGTTGACAGATTAACACATGCTGAATACTTCTTTTCTCTATACAGTCTAAGACTTTTGATCATCTTTCTTTGGGTGTGTCTTACATATATATCATATTGAATGTGCTTCTGTATATATAAATAGTGATACTATGTTTCTCTTTATTTCTAAAGGTCTATAGAGTAATCAATTAATTAATTTTTCCCTCCACTTTCCCTTATTCCCTTTAACTCTCCCTCTGCACCTCAGAAATCTCACTTCATTTATTAGTGACCACTAGTTTTTAATATGGATCTTGTTTTGTCCAGCCATCCCCTGCATAAACAGCCAATATTATCTTTGTCATTCTGTCTTGCTTTACCACACATCAGTGCTTTGAACTTCTTCCCTATCTCTTTAAGTGGCAATGTTTTCTCTTTCAATGTAGCTGAAAGGGATTCCATTGTGGGGCTATTACTCATCTCCTTGATCCAGTCCTCTTCCATGGGGCTTAGGTTGTTTCCATGCCCCAGCTATTGAAAATAATGTTGCCATAACTGCTGTAGAACATATAATTTTTTGAGTTGATGCCAACTGTCCATAAAACTTTGGGAAAATCTTATTCATCTTGCCTCAGTTTTTTTTTTTTCCTTTTGTGATAATAATCAAGATTCAAGAAAGTGTATGTTATACTTTTGTGGATGTAGAGACATGAGGGTTTTGTCTGGTGAGGACATAAGATTTTGTTTCTCTAAAGTAGTACATTCACCACAAAGGTGTTGCAGGAAGAATGGTCAAAAGTACTTAGTGGTCCCTGAGCCCATGTTAGCAAAACCAGCCCCTGCTGGCTGTGTCTCGCTCCAACTGACACTGGGACCAAATCTCAACAAGGACGTGTGATGAAGAGCAGAGCTGGCAGCAGAACTCTGCTGACACACAGACGATGATGGCTGCTTGCTTGGGGATGCCCTTCCAGCTTGTGACATCTCCGAATCGATGACACATGCAGCTGAGATGAGAGATAAAAAGCAGATTGGAGGTGACTGGAATCCATGCTCTTCCAAGGGTAATGAGTGCACATTATGGTAATTTCTGCTTATTCCCAACTCTCTCTTTTCATTTGATGTCACACTAAGCTTAACAAAGGGGAAACTTCCTACTTCTCTTATTTGCATATCAGAGATCCAATTTACACAAAACTGGAGCAGAGAGGCACCTCAACCTTGTCTTTATTCTGCTAAAAAAAAAAACCAGCAGGCAAAGCATTCTGGAACTGATATGCTTAGGAGAACTCGAGCTTTACCCCTGGTGGCTTCTGTGAATTTTTTTTTTCTTTTTCTTTGAAAGCAGTATGGAAGAATTACAGGAGCTATAAGAGTGACATCAGCTATTTGTATGCCACTCAAAAGGCTCAGGACTAGAAGACCCACAACCTATGAAATGACCATTGTAAAAATTCTCAACAGCTTCCTCTCCAGCTGCTCAGTACCATAGCTGGCCTGCCACCTCTGGATCCAGCAGCCATCTGGAGTGCTTTCTGCAAAGCTCTGGAGAGAGAACAGCTGCAATCCTTTCCCATATCTCACACTCCCAAGAGAGAGGAAAAAGCCAAAGCAAAGTGACAAACCAGTCACAAACTATTAAGCACTCACACACAGCTGCAAATTCTGCTGCCTCAGCAACATCTGGCCCTGTCTGTGTTCACCAAGTGAATGAAGTTCTTCAGAGGTCAGGGATGGACATGTAGTTGTTCTGCATGATGGTCCCACCATGCTTCCCTGTGAAAAGCCTCATCTCTACTTTGCTCAAATAGTACAGTGCATTTGTCTTTCAAGTCTCCACCTTAACGTCAATTTCCCCTACTCCTAGGCAGATCTAAATAAGTGCATGTTCATTACTCCCTTGGCCCTCTGTACCCACCTTGGCCAGCATTGCATGGCACAGGCGGTGCTAACTGATCAGCACATTCTCTCATGCTTCATTTCGTGGACACACAGGAGTATATTTCCCAGCCTCGTGTGTTGCTATAATGGGTCATGAACTGTGTCCTAGACAACAGTATGTAAACGGGAACATGGAAGCCATGCCTAGAAAGCCCTCATGGACTCTGTTTTTCTTTCCCTTACTGTGGCAACCTGAGAACAACAACCTAGCCCAGCTTTCTTGCATTCTCAGCAACTAGTAGACTGCCTAACACATATAGTAGGTGCTCAAAGAACAACTATGAATTGATGCCAATATGTAATATAAGACACATACGTGAAATTAGAAGTTTAAAAACAAAGCTGGAAGCTGATCGGTGCTGACAAGGCAGGTCATAGGCCAATAAGCCGGGAATGCAATAGACCAAGAAATAGGAAACTGTTTCCAAAAGGTCAGTGTATCCTTCGGGAAAACAGCTGGCTTCTGCGGAGGTCAGCATGGCATTTGTCTTTAGAGCAACCAAAGAGCTATGGAATAGATTCTAATCATGGTGATGATCAACATAATTCTTTGTGTTTCCTTAATGTACCAGATGTTTTCCAAAATATATCCTTACCTAGTGTTTCATTTGCTCCAGGAAACGATACAGAGGAGAGAGTAGGCATTATCATTTCCATTTCAGATGATGCAATGCGAGTCCAGCGAGATTCGGTCCTCACTCAAAGCCACACCTTAACCTAGTGGTAGAATCAGAGTCTCCTTTCACATGGGGTCCATCAGTCATGACATCCATCTGTCAAGTGTCATTTATGTGCCACATGAGGTTTTCAGTTATCAATTGTAAAAGTTTAAAGCCGCAAAAGAGGCAACAGACTTAGCATCCACTTCAGCTGTCCTATTAGTTCCCAGGACCCTATTACAGTCCTAGCAGTGGCCCCGTCTCTGAGGTTAGTGGAAGCGACCAGGTTGACAGAGAACTAGGAAACCCAGCTTTCATAACGAATTCTGAGCTGCAGACACAATCAAAAGAGGAAACAGTTATAGCTTCTAGGACTGCCTGATGTGTGTGCTCGAGGGTTTTATTTATTTGAGAGTTTTAGTAAGCCTGTAAGACCAAAAGGCCAAGCTGAAAATAACTTCAAGGCTACATTCAGGATGTGGACAGCAGGCCCAGGCAGCATCTCTAGCAAGCTGACGGGTGAGCTGAGATCATGTTGGGGGATGAATGAGACAGGACCATCATCTCACAAATGATCTCAGGGACTGGCCAGCCCACAAGGAGGGATTGTCCTGGTCAACCGAGAGCCTGTATTCTGACCCAAGCCATCTCTTTTATTTGAAGAGGTCGCTCAGCAAGAGCAAGGTCAGCAGAGGTGTCCTCAGCTGGATGGTATATGGTGCATATTTTCCATTCCAAGTCATTCTGTTCTTCCCCTCCAGCACTGCCTATGCATTGGTTTAGTACTTAATACAGGAAGGTTTAAGAAATATTACAATAGTGAAGCTGCCTGCTTGCAAAAACTGCTTAGGTTTGAAATTGTTATATAATTTAGTGGATAAAACGCCACAATAATAATAACACTAGCTACTTTGTATTAAACGACTATCATGTCAACTAAATCGTATTTCTTAGAACCTGCCATATGAGGGAAGAGGAATACTGAAAAAGTAACTAAGGTCAGCCAGCTAGAAAGGGAAGAATTTGAAAACCTTATTCTTTCCTCTTCTTTTTAAAAAATTTTTCTTACGATGCTGTTCATTTTCATACAATATTCGATTTCTCCCTTCATGTGTAGTCCTTATAATTCTCCCATGACAGCAGCCCCATGACTATCACCAAACTCCCTTGTACTCTTCCCTCCTCTGTTTTAATCCCTCATCCTTCCTGTCCCCTGATGTATGGCTCAGAACACTGCCTGCAAGTTTTGTCTTTTTTCAGAGTCTTTGTTCAATTTCTCTATATCCTCTCTATAAGTGAGACCATCTGATATTTTTCTTTTTCCTTCTGACTTATTTTGCTTAGCATAATCCCTCCCAGTTCCATCCATGTTGCTGCAAATAGCAGGAGTTTATTTTTTTAATTGTTGAGTAGTATTCCACTGTGCATGTATATCACATCTTCTTGATCCATTCATCTGTTCTAGGACATTTGGTTGTTTCCACAATTTAGCGATTGCAAATAGTGCTGCAGTAAAGATAGGAGTGTAGATATCCCTTCCACTTGGTGTTTTTGTGCCTTTGGGTATTTTCCCAGGAGAGGAATCACTGGCTCATGTGGTAGATCCATTTTTAGCATTTTAAGGATTCTCTACATAGCTTTCCATAGTGACTGGACCAGTTTAAACTTTTTTTTTTTTTCAAGAAAAGTAAGAACCATGGAAATTTGGGAAGAGAAGAAGAATAGACATCCCTTCTACTGAACAAATCCAGTCTCTATTATATGCAAGAGAGCGTCTTATGTGGTGTCAGGTCCCCTCACCTCCAGTACGTCAACCCTTCAGCTTCTTTTAGAGATTTATCTCCTGCCGCGCAGAGACTTAACCAAGAGATGCTCCCTTCCTCCATCAGTCTGTCATCTCATACTCCTTTTGATCTGAGGCTCTAGAACAGAGCTTGGGGGGTGGGGTGCCAAGTGCTCATTCCAGAGAGCTAAGGTTGGGTCTCATACCATTTGAGGTTTAGGGTCTTTATTCTGTCCAATTTCATCCCCATCATGGGTTATAAAGACCATTGTAGGCTGGCCTGGAACATGAGATACCAGGGCTTGTTTATGTTTATGATGAAATAGTTCCAATAAAGTAACTTACATGTAAATTTCGAGGACTCCTCCATTCATAAATCTGGCACAACTTATCTAGATATTCAAGCGTATGCTTTGCTTTCTTCCTTAATGAAAATTTAAGGGTATGAGCACTATGTGGATACTGTTCAGAGTTAGGAAATGTAAAGATTCCAAGGGCTTTTATCACTCACATGAGGGTAATGCACTTTTTCTGAGACCTATAAAATTGTGATGTTAGTAAAGAGCTTTACCACAGGAAACACATCCGTAACCACTCTCCGAAGCACTTTCTTACGGAGTCTAGCTGGGCAAGCCTTCAGTTCTTTCATCTGACCTTGGATGAAGAAGATGAGTATACACTGCCTAGGCCCCCAGTGCTCCCCAAGGCTGCATGGCCCTGGAAGGGGGGGGTCTTGCTATGCTTGGGTGCTTGGTGAAATAAAGGGGGTGAGTAAAAAGAGAGAAGGAAAGGTGAGGGAGGAATCGGATTTCTGAACAACAAAAGTAACACTGATGAAATTAGTCCAAGCATTTACTGAGTACCTGCTATATCATCTCCATAGCCCTTTCGAAAAGGAGAAGCCACGTCTCTGGGCAATGTGGTAAGTGGGCAGAGCTTTTCACTCCTGGCAATGAGTTTGCAGTCTAAAATGAATGTAAATGTGCTCTCCCCAGGCTGGTATCATTTCTTAGGCAATTTTCCTAATGTGAACATCTTGTTGAACTATATATGCTAGTTATTTAAAGTCAAGGTTTTTTCCTCATGTGTCCTAAATTCAAGTCAACTGTTCCTTTTAGTTTCTAATTCAAAACAACAAGAATAATGGCCATGTCCAACTTACTGAGGGGAATGTTTGTGAGTCCAATTTTTTCTGAAGAATGCTCTGCATAGTTTGCCCCTGACATGCTGTCTCTAGACCCAAACCCAAAATCCCTGTGTGAAATGTCACTCTGTTCACCTTGGGTTGAAGATTGGGTGAGCTGGGTAGGTATCAACTTAGATGTTTTCCAATTGAGATAACAGGAAATATGCCTAAAATGAAAATTCTGTTTCATTTTTCTCTTATGTGCTTAGTTGCTTATAAGGTCTCCTGGGTAAGAGATAGGATAGGAGAAGTGACACTTACAAATTCACTTGTTTGGAACAGTGAGGTTATGATTTAAAAAAATGGCGGAAAGCTATAGCAAAGTAAGACCAAGTAATACCAAAACCAAGAATTGACTTTTTATTTTAACAGTGTTTAACTGTTTAACCTGTTTAACTTTTAAACAAGTAAAAATGTGATGCTGAAATAGGCAGTAGGTGCACTCTAAATTTCAATATTGGGAGTGAAATGAGAATAGTGTTTCACCTAAGCAACAAGTTCTCATAAAGCATGAACCATATGATTCAAAGTAGACAAGGATTCATGTGTAATTTGTAATCCTGTGGTATAAAAAAGACTTACACATGGGTCCAAAGTTGTGAATTTAGGAAATAAAGAGCTGAGTCATGTGTTAAAGTCTATAAACAGAATGTCCTACGTGTGCATTTTGGGGGCTGGTCTATGTTGATCAATTAAGGGAGAGGTTGGGTGCTGGATACTGTATCCAGGTGAAGTAGAAAGGACTTGAATCAAATGGTGACTTTGGAAAGGGGAAGAAATAGCCAGTAGATTGAGAGGTAAGGAAAAGAATTATGCTTTAGCATGAATTGGGAGTGGAAATTCCAGGTGAGAACCTCATGAGCGTAGTGAAAGCTACACTATAAGTAACGGTTGTAGACGGGCAGAAAGAAGAGTTTAGAAAATCACCAGTCCACTTTTTTCTTTTAGTCATTTCCAGCTGTCCAGACACAGATGTCTGATGGGCAGTGAGGATCTGTTAGCAAGCTGCAGCCCAGGATGGATCTCTTGTGAGAGCACATCTGTATAAATTGTATGCAGCCATCTGTACAGATAGTGAGTAAATATTTCCAGAATTCAGGATAAGAAAAAGGTATTAGGGATCAGGGAAACAGTGTAACTTTATCTAGGAAGATGTGGGATGAAGCCTGGCTATGGAGGGTGAATATGACTTCAATAGGTAGAAAGGAATTGGAAAAAACATTTCAAATTATGGAGAAATTATAAGAACAATGATCCAGAAATGGAAAAACATGTGAGTTGTCCAACTCAGCAACCCATAGACCAGGTTTTCAAGTGAAAAGTTTCTAAGAAACAGGAAGGAATGCATCTCTCTGGGGTACTTTGGGATGGCTTATATTAACGACAGAAAGGAATTTGGCAATGGGTAAGTCACTGGAGATTTTGGAGAGGGCTGTGAAATAACGAATGCTCAGCTGGAGAAGGTCAGTAGGAGCTCAGCGGGGAGGGACATTGTTGCTGTGGAATGGAAAGTCACAGAACTTGGCATTCCGACCTTCTGGGTACTGGATGTGTGACTTTGTGATTCTGTACTCCATTAACCTTTCTTCTTTTCTTTTTTTTTTTTTAAGATGTATTTATGCATACAAGAGCTGGGCTATAGGCCAGAGGTGGGGGGACAGGGGATTGGAGGTGAGAGGTTTCACCAGAGACAGAGTGGGGAGCAGAAGTGGCAGATCTACTGAAATACATTGCTGAGGGGGGCAGCAGGTGAGACACGAGGGGTCTTTCTTCTGTGCCACATGGGTCACCTCCCGGACTGAGGACCACACTTGTGCTGCAGTGGCTGCCAATAGCTTCCTAGTGCTTTGACTTAACCCCTTCCGCCACCAGGAAGTCCCCTCCATTAACCTTTCTAAACCTCACTGTCATTGTCAGCAAGTAGGGCCTCATATGTAGCTCTAGTGTATGGACAGAAACACCTGGCAAGTGCAGACTTGCATTGGTATGTTAGGTGAGTGGATGGGAGAGGAGAGTCTTGACATAGGGATTCATTTAACAAATTATTTCAGTAATCTAGGTGTCATACTGGGCTATTAGTTCACCAGAATAAAAAAAGGACCAATGGGAGATTACTTCTGAGAGGGGAAAATGACAGAAATTGGCAGCCTATGGGAATGAGTCAAGGAAGTTCATGCACATGGCAGCGGCCCTACAGGACTGCTGTTGCCTGTTGTCAGAAATCAGAGAATAAGGGGCGCTGAAATGTACCAAGCATGGCAGGCACGAGCCACTCGAAATGGTATCACTGTCCATATTTCTAAGTTCAGTTTAATCTCTGTTAGAGTTTTTAAAATGCCAGCCTTTTGTTTGAGTTTCTCACCCACTGTGAATTGGGTTGCAACCTGCCTTCTAAGTTGGCCAGGAGAAGAGCTGAAGGCAGAGAGAGAAGTAAATTTATCTAAAGCTGGTACAAGTCCCGTTATACTTACTGCTGAGGAAAAGCAGCTGCAGCTGTTTCGTGACCTTTGGTAACAGGTGCTGTGTCTTCTGGGAATCAAGATTGAGTTTTCACATCAGCATAGGTGGAAGCCAACTGCCCAAGACCTGACACTGGTGGTCTATCAGACTGCAGCCATTTTTTGGAGAAAGCATCGCTGGCAGAGTGTCACACGTGCTGGTAAAATGCCTGCTTGTCCCCTGCTCCAAGGGTCACAGTGTGAATGCACCCCCGTACATCCTGGATGGTAATCACAAAACCTGGTATTCACATGGCAATTCCCTGCCTAGAGGTTCCTAGCATCTGAACAATGTCTCCTTGCTTCCTACCCTCTATGAGACTCCATGGAGACTGATGATGTTCTCTGCTTTCTGGAAGGAGTTGAGGGCACAGGCAAAACCTTTCAGACAATGAGTGTGTTGCATTAGCAAGGACAGGTTCACCATTCTTAATGTATTTCTGCTGAATCTGAAATGATTGCAAACTGACAATTTGAAAAGTGCTCTTGAGTTTAAAAATACATTGACGTGTATCACCTTAGAGCAGAGTGTGATTTGGATCCCTAAATCTGACAATCAACCCCGTCTCTCCCTGGGTCCTAACCCAAAGAGCTGGACACATAAACATAAAGAAGATACCATTTGACCCACAGCATCTGTGCGGGACACATGATCCAAATCAGCAGGTCTGAGTGGGGACTCCTAATCCTCTTGCCCTGAATTTACACCCAGCACAATCTATTCTAACCTGCCTGCTCATTATAAAGGGAGAAACAGAAACAGAGGTAGTCTAATTGAGTTTTCCAAAGAAAAAGAATTTAGACTTTCTTTAAGGTATTTCATGAACTTGTGTGTGGATTAGTGAGACCACTTAAAATAAAATCTTTAATCTTTTTGAATAAACACAGCATTTTGCTCATTCATAGAATGCTGCATCCTATTAAGCTTAGAGGTAAAAGCCTTTAGCTCCTTCTCTGTAGCCTACTAAGGAATAGAGCTGGGGAAAGGCAGCACGTATTCTGGGGCTAGTATGATTGTGGAGTGTCTGAAAACATGCAAACCATCATGTCCCAAGGACCAAAATAAACCCAAGAGCTGGATACTGGTGCAGCTATGGGCATAACAAGTATACAGGCAGATCAGAGCATGTGGATCCAGAGGCCAGCCTGTAAGTCCCGGCCCTGAGTATGTAGAGATAATTCCCAGCAGAGCTCCAGTCCTAAGGTAGAAACTGAATAGCCCATCAGCAAACCAACACCCAAGCTAGAGTTGGATGGGAGGGCTCAACCTTGGTCAGTAAAACTGTCCCAGTGGCCACAGGCAGCATGGCTAACTCTTCTGGTAGAGCTGAGGTGTAGGATCAGAGAATAATCAGGTCTTTCCACCCTCCCACCACTGTGACGATGGACACCTGCGGTGCTGCGAGCATTCCAGGGTGGGCATGCGCAAGTGGGCGCACCTGAGTTGGACACGGGCTTAAATGGGCAGCGTCATGAGGACACAAGGACCAACAGTACAGACCAAAGAGCAGCAGTGAAGGCGAGAGAAGCAGAGAGAGAGAGAGAGAGAGAGAGAAGAAGCAGTTGAGAGGGTGAGATGAGCTGGGGGCTGGGAGGCCTGCCAGCCTCCTGGCCCCCTGGCACCCATGCCTGCCATGTACCTGGCCACCTCTACTAATAAAAGCCACTGAGGGCTCCAAGACCCTTCCTTGACCTGTCTGCCCAGAACCATCCCAAACCTTGCTCCTATGCCGCCTTTCCTGGCCCCTACATGAGACTTCAGATGTGTATTGAAGGGAAAGAGGAAAATCCATAGGGAAAAGACAGGACGCAGCCCCCCGTCCCCCTTCACACACTGGAGAAAATGTCTGATACTTTATGTGGGTTGGGAGTGGCCACACAGCCTAAGCCTTTGTAGGGTTAGAGAAATCAGGTCTTTCCACCTTCCCACCACTGTGATGATGGACACCTGTGGCGCTGTGAGCATTCCAGGGTGGGCATGCGCAAGTGGAAGCACCTGAATTGGACACGGACATGAATGGGCGACGTCATGAGGACCAACAGGACCAACCAACAGCGAGAGGACCAACGAGCAGCAGTGAGAGCAGCGGGAGAACAGAAGACCAGCAGAGCAGCTGAGAGGGTGAGATGTGCCAGGGGCCTGGAGGCCTGCCAGCCTCCCGGCCCCCCAACCCCCCGGCACCCATGCCTGCCACGTACCTGATGCCACCTCTGATGTAGAGATCGATAAAAGCATAAAAAGCCACCGAGGGCTCCAAGACTCCAAAATTCTCTTTCAAATCTCTAGAAGAACCTACCCTGCCTGGATGCCATTTCAACAAGCATCTGCTGATTCCTGCACAGATATATTGAAGAACAT
>JAGFMF010011417.1:1370244-1384453 GCA_019455555.1 Galemys pyrenaicus
GTCTTTTGTGTCTCCATATGAATTTCATCAATTTTTTTTCTATTTCTTTGAAGAATGACATTGCAATTTTTATTGGAATAGCGTTGAATCGGTAGATTGATTTTGGTAGGATGGCCATATTTTAATGTTACCAAGGAGTCCTCTTTTGTCTTCACATTCTCTTTTGAATTGATGATTTATCACCGTGAGTCTGTTTGATCTCTTCAATAAGAACCAGCCACCAGTCCCATGGTTCTTATTATGACTATCATTTCCATCTTACTCCTCCAGCACCAGAACAATTGTATATTAGCCAGGATATTCCCTTTGACCAAACCACCAGTGAGAGTGTTAATAACTGTATTAGCTAACATATTCTAGGGATGCCTTCTCTTCCCTCTAGTGGTCTCATTGCCAGTCATTCAGTGGATGATTTTTCCCCCAAATCCCATCTGCTTTGTAGAACTACTTCTGACACTTAGATTGATTCTCTGACAACAAGGACCAAAATACCAAGATGAAAAGTTGGGCAGGGGTGTTGAAGGTGAGGGAAGGAAGACAGAGACACTCAGTAAACATAACTTTAAGGAAGTGAGGAAGACAGGAATGGGCAGAAGGAGAAGCTGGTTGCCAACTGATTCATTTGAGAGTTTGGGGACTGAGCTGCCTTTCAGTGCCCTAAACTGAGTCCCAGTGCAGCTGGGCCTTTGTCTCCCTATGTCAGCATATTGCTGGCTGTGTGATTCTTTTTGGGCAGTGGCGTAACTTTGGGCAAGGTTATTCCCAGAGACTGAGGGCAGTGCCAGTGTAGAATGCAGCTGTGAGCCATCTGCAGTTGCAGACAGTTCCAGAAATCAGGGACTGAGTAAATCAGAGAGAGAGAGAGGAGTCTGGGAGGAACACAGCAGTGTTGACTGTATACTGTAGCCCGCACCAAAACTGGAGCTGGGGCAATCAATGGGTTCCTGCAGAAGAGCTTATCTGAGTGAAGGAGAGACTACCAGCTCACCTATTCCATGAGAGAAACTTCTTGAGAAGCAGTCATTTAGTGTTTTTAATTAAATTACAATTTTGATATGCACGGCTTCTGTCTTCTTTTAATTTCAGCAGTTTGAAATGAAAAGAGGGAAGATGGAAGGAAGGTGACTGGTTTATGAAGCATTCACATCTTGACCCCTTGGCAGCTCTGCCCTCTGTAGATAAAACCGAAGGTGGTGTGAGCCCAAGCCCACAGTGTGAATCACCTCCCTCTTGTCACAGTTCAGTGATCAATCGGCACGACCACAAGAAAATGAAAGTGCACATGACACTGACATTAAATCAAGTTGGTTCATCCTGACTAACATGGGTGCACCCAGAAGCAAATAAATGAGCAGTCACCTCTGGCTGACACTGTACTCATAAGAAGGGAGGTCTGCGGCTACCATGACCACGTTGGAAAGTATTGCTTAAGTCTCTGAAATTGAAAAAATACCTCCTGACCCTGCAGTTTCTACAGATGTTCCACCTTGGTCACCCACTGCTGGGAGTTGTCTGAGGTCTGTGCGTAAGGCCCTCTTCTGGACAGTGCGGTACAGACCTCTCGGACCATCTCCAGAAGCTGTAGCTCTGACCTGCTGACCTTCATCAACCCAGGTGGCTTCACGTTGACTGCTCTGAAAGTCCTTTCTCTGTCTCTGATATGCTGAAGGCCTCTCCCAGAGCAGGCTCAAGGTACATGAGAGGCAACCACCCAGGCATAAACCCAGTAGTTGCTGAAAATCTCAGTAAGCAAGACAAGTGTTTTTAAAATCAAACCAAATATCTAAATTTTACTTATTATTTTTTAAGATTTTATTTATTTATGCATATAAGAGCTGGGGTACAGGGCAGATGTGAGGGATGAGAGGGTTCACCAGAGACAGAGTAGGGAGCAGAACAGGCAGATCAACTGAAAATACACTGCTGAGGGGAGCAGTGGATGAGGCAGAAGAGGTCTGCTGCACCATGTGGGTCCCCTCCCTGGCTGGGATCAAACTCATGCTGCAGCGGCTGCAGAAGCCCACAGTGCAGCGCTCCACCCCTTGTGCCACCAGCGAGGACCTATCTAAATTTTAAATGAAGACAGAATCAGTGTATTGATGTTCATTTATACTGTAAACTCCAACATAATCCATCCCTTCATTACTAAAGGGGGAAGAGGAATATTCCAGGGATGAGATTCAATAGACTTCCTGACCCATGCTGATGGTCTCTAGAGAGTGATAAGTTTTCCCAACTGGAGCATGCATCAGTCACCTGGAGAACTTGTGGAAACCCAGGTTGTTCAATCCCAAATCCAAGATTTCTGATTTAGCAGATCCTAGATGGTATCCAAGAATTTGCATATCTAACAAGTTGAGTTATTGGGACTGTTGCTCGTTCAGGGATCACGCATGAGTACAACAGTAGAGATAGCTAGGTAAGTAATAGGTTAATAGTACCCAAAGCAGCAGTCATGTAAAAAAAATATGTTTGTCATGAGCTGAACGAATGAAATATTGTAATGCCCCATCAGTTAGAACTTGTATTCTGAGGGGCTAGTGAAGATGAATGCCTTCCCCTTTGCCTTTTTAAGGAGCACTTCATCATTCACAGTGAGTGGGCTCAGCTTTCTATTGCCTGGTACCTGATGACACATTTTAGATAGACACGAGGTACAAGGGGGCTCTGCTGTCTATCTCTTCAGGGTAATGTACAACCACAGCAGGGGGCTGTATTTCAGTTTAGCTCGAGAACCCTATATTCTTTAGAGGCCCACTCCACCACCCTTTATGACATTTTTCATTCACTTGTTACGCATACCCTTCCTACTGTGGCAGCCCAGAACAGGTCTTCTAGGCCACCCTTGAAGATGGGTTGTTGAAGGGTGGAATGCCCTTGAACATGGGGAGGTGTAGGAACAGCGATGCAGGAGTCACTTTACTTCAGGTCGGGTCAAAGGACAATTCAAATCCTAGCCTTGGGCTAAGTAGTACTTTCCAAACTTCATTAAGATGTCATTGTCACCCATTGAAAACCCATTCTTCAGACCTTATTGATAGATATTTCCAATTTGCATTACTCATGGAACTCAAAAAGGAGCTACTTATAGTGTGTATACTTTAAATAATGTTCTTCTTTTGATTTAGTCTGACAGTCCATGGTTTTAAGACATGACTTGGCACAACCTAAGAACTTGAAGAATCGATTCAATTAAGTGGAAAGGTCAAAGCATAAATTTGGTATATGTGAGAAAATATTAGCATTCATTGCTATTTTAAAATTTCCTTTCTTTCCACATATATGATAATTACCTGCAAATCAATTAGACTGTGGGTGTATGGTGTTATCTTTTCTATTACAACACTGCAGAGGATGGATATATGATTCTGTGAAATTATATCATCCTAGAAAGGAAATGAGAAGTGCCATCAGCAAGAAATGAATTCCAAAGAAGCCATCAGAAATAGGGAAAGTATTTCTGTTTCCTCTTATCTCCTCATTCCACTTAATAGGAAGAAGTGGGGAAGAAAAGGGGATACCTGATTCCTAAGTCTTTCTTTGGACCTAAAGACTTTCAGAATGAGAGGAAAGAATAGGGAGTTGTGAGAGATGGTAGATAAAATCTAGTGAGTTAGGTAGACTTGCTCAAATATAGGCTGGAGAAATTAGTTGAAGATGCCAATTTGACACAGCTGCAGAGATTCAATCCAGGTGAGAACCAATAAGTGAAAAGTGACTGGAAACCAAGAGAGGACTCTTAATCATAACTCTGTTCCCCGTTGTGCATCAACATCTGCAGGTTGACGCTCAGAGGAAGGTAGACATATCACCATTGCTAAGATTACCAACTCCACTCAGTAAGAGAATGGGGTGGGGGGAGCTTCATTCTTATCTTTTGTCATGAGGAGAAACTCTGATTGACCCAACTTGCTGCAGATGTTCACCTTAGGTTCAATCCGATTCAGTTAGATAAAGACTCATGTTGCACTCACCTAGCTTCTAGGGGTTCTACTGGGATTGGGTAACAATTTATATAGAGAAAAGGAAATTCTTAGTCCTTGGGCTGGGAAGACACTTTAGAATTATCCCCTACACCAGATGAGCCTACAGCAGGAATATTTGTGAGAATCGAGCATGAGATGTGATGTTCAACTAAATGACCTTTCAAGTCTCCTCTGATGCCATCACTCTAAGAATGTGATTGACAAGGAAATATGAAGGGAATGTAAGAGGAGGGACAGCATTTGGATTGTGCCTACCTTAGTGACATTTTAAAGATTAATTGGATGTTTTAGTAAGAGCTTTGAAGATGAAAGGGGCTGGAAACAGCAGTAAGTCTTACTACCAATTCCAGGGAAAGTGGGTTGAGAGATGAATTAGTTTCAGGGCTGTAATGCTGTAATGACATTTGCTGAAGAATTACCTTCACTGTTTTTTACAGGATATCTTTCATCTTCAAGAAATGTTACACGAGACCCAAGAAGCTAGGTTCTGAAAAGAGGAAAGTAGGATTTTAGGATTACCAAAGAGTCCTAAAATGGGTTCACTGTACTCATCGGATACATAATCAATCCTCCAAAC
Source organism: Galemys pyrenaicus (assembly GCA_019455555.1). NCBI lineage: Eukaryota > Metazoa > Chordata > Mammalia > Eulipotyphla > Talpidae > Galemys > Galemys pyrenaicus. The sequence continues at coordinate 1,374,808 of JAGFMF010011417.1, forward strand.
ATGGGTGTCCAGGCTGGCACGATCCCAGCAGATGATCCTGTCTACCTTCCACATTTTATGGATGAGAGACTTGAAGCCTAAGGCCAAGAAATAGCTTAACTGGTGCTATTATTTGGGTCTCCTAATCCCCATTTCGGTCATTTCACAAAGCACAGGCATTTCTCTACTTGGTGTGATTTGGAAGATTCTGGGAAGCTTGCTCTTAGTAACTTGAAAATATTTTATGTATTAGCCTATTACTCATGCTAAGATCACAACAGCTCTAATTTTTTCTGTTTATCCAACTTTCTATTGCTGGTCCTCTTTTATTTTTTTTTAAATATTTATTTGTCTATGCATACAAGAGTAGGCCAGAAGTGTGGAGAGGTGAGAGGATTCACCAAAGAGAGTGGGGAGCAGAACAGGAGGATCTTCTGAAATACGCTGCTGAGAGGAGCAGCGATTAAGACAGGAGCGGTCTGCTGCACCATGTGGATCACCTCGCTGGCTGGGGAATCAGATCATGCTGTGGTGGCTGTGGATAGCTTCATAGTGCTGCGACTTAATCCCTTGTGTCACTAGGAAGGCCCAGCTGGTCCTCTTTTAAAATGAAAGTATTGTGAGGATCGGTAATAGAATGATTTATGACCCCATTTTTACATTTTCTGGAAAAGTAAAGGAGATGGACTCTGTAGTTGCATAGATAGACTGACTCTCAGCCCTACTATACTCTGGCTGTGGGACTTTTTACTAATTATTTCCTTCTGGCAGTATCAGTTTTATGATCTGCAAGAGGGGACAATAGTTGTGTCAATCTCACAGAGTAGATAAAATTCAATGAAAATGTGATTTTTATAAAGACTCGCCTGGCTCCTAAGAAGGACTTAGGAAATCACATGTCAGTCAAAAGCACTGAAGAAATATAGATGTTGTTTTCACCATCATCATTGTCATCAGTTTAATGAGTTTAACTGAATGTGTTTCTGCCCAGTAGAGGGTGGGCTTGCAGTAACAGGAGGAGATTAGAAGGAAGTGGGTAAAGAAAAGGGAGACTTAGAATACCAAAGAGAAATTTCATGACTTGGCAGGTGTTCTAGCTTATGTTAGCCAAACCAAAACTCCAATAAATATTCATGGATTAATATTTTTTTAAAAAATTACTTGAGTTCAAAAGTCCTCAGTGATAGTCATGTTTATATCAAAGTTGCCATTGTTCACTTTTTAGTCATTTGATTCTTAAGAAATCTTTCAAAACAATCCATTATCTATATTTTCTTACAACCTGTAAAGGCAAAAGTGGTTAAATGTTATTTTCATTGTGTTTTCAAAAGTAAATAGTGTTCTTAGAGCTTGTTTCTCCATTTGAACATAGAAAGTTTTGAGGCTCTCTAGGTTCTATTTGTATTCAAGAATCTGGCAGCCCTTAAAATGGTCCTGAGTCAATCACATCTGACTTCAGAGACTGCAGATAGTACATAGGATCTGACCTTACATCAAGATGGAACCCAACTTGCTAAATCTTGTGGGAAAAATAAATGGAGTTAATGCATTTTATTTATGTGATATTTGCTGATTTATATATATAGTCAGAAAGTTTTATGACCCACACACATGTCATGGTATCCCCAGTCAGTTGTGGAGTATATTCTGGGCCTTCTAGTGAAGCATTGAGTATCTGGAATCATAAACAACCTATGAATCAAAACAGTAGCTGCATCCTTTCCTTCTCCATTTTACTTTCTCTAAATCTGATTGCTTTTGATTGCTTTTTCTAGAGAAATATAAGCACACAGGACATTAAAAACTCAAAGAACTTTTTTTATTTCTAGCTTTATACTGGTCCTTGGTGGCTCCCAACCTGGTAAACTCTTCTGTCTGCTAATGATTCATGGAACAGTCTTTATCCTTTTAGCATAATCCATAACTGGAGGCAGAAAGAATGACCTATTTTGGGCTATTTCCTTCAGTCTGACACCCTGATCTTGGTTTTTGGGGACTTACTATTCTATTAGTAAGAAAAGAAAAGTCAAAGGGGTGGAGAAAGAATAAGACCTAGAGAAAGCTGGCCCAAGATATATTTTCCATGTTTCTCCCAAATTCTGTTCTGGTCTTATTAGGTCTTATAGGTATTTCTATATTCAAGGGAGAAACCATTATAGACATCTTATCATCCAAGACAAATATATATACAGGAAATAGATAAGAAGTTGAGACAATGCATAAGAGAATCCAGATAGCATTGCCCTAGTTTGTAGTATGAAATTTGTACTCCTCCTACTAGAAGAGCTCTCCCAAAACATGGTGTTCTGTGTCTTGTGTGGACGTTCATTTAATTCTTGACTTACATTGAAGCCTTAGTTCTGGGTGACAAAGCTGACCAGGTAAGCAGGGTGTACAGAGAAAGCCATGAGTTATCCCTGATGTGTTTGACTTGGCAGCAGGTTGTAATCATGTGATGAAGGATTTTGTAAACTTGGCTTAGGAGGTTGGACTCTATTGTGTATGCAATGGGAGGCCACTGGTAAATTCTGCATGAGGGCATGACTGGTTTAAAAATGGTGTTGGCAAGAGAAATTTACTTTTATCAATTACATAGATGAAAATGGAAGATGTCATTTAGTCTGTAGAAGTCAACTGCTCTCTTTGGCAGCCATTCCAAGATCAAGGAGTTGAGTGGTTGGACCCTCCAGAAGATGCCTTTCCCATCTACTATGCCATCAGGGTCCCTATGTCCTATAGCCTGAGAGTCTGTAGAAAAGTGAAAATTGGGCTGTACAAGGATGGGGAATCTGTAAGTCCTAACTCTGCTGTTTTATTCTCTCTGTGATCGGGGGAAAGTCACTTAAAATTCCTGGGTCTCAGGCTTCTTATCTGCAAAATAAAGATAAAACTTGACCTCTAACCTTTAGCTGTTGTGTGGACAAATGAGAAAATCATGTGAGAATAGGTGATAAACAATATATAGACGAAGGCATGTGTGTCAGCTCTGACTTCAGTCTCTTTGCCCTATCAGCTAAATCAAGAAGCCTCTCATTCACTGGTCCATGTTGTCTCTGAACAATAAAAGGTTTGCTGAGAGCTGAAGACTCATTTCCTTCTTAGAAGTTTCCTGGAGCAGTTCTCAACAAAAGAAGTTGGTGTCTCTCTAATTACTGTCAATTCTCATTCCTGCATAACAAACGGCTTTCCACAATTTTCCCTCCCATTCCATCCTGTTTCAATCTTTTCATAATGATTTTTCTAAACCCATGGCTCAGATAGGACCTGCCAGAGGGATTGATTGGACAGATGCCATATGTGACAGAAGCTTGGTATCTGAATCATATTCCTCAATGTGTCCACTTTGACCCAAGGGGAAGGAATTTGTTGCATTGCTGGTAGAGGGTGCTGTGAGGGTGTGAGGGTCTGTGTGTGGGAATGCCTGTCAGCATGCAGAGGCAGACACGATAAAGCTCAGTCACACTGTGGCAGCTGGTACCTCCTGACTAAAGGCAGATCCATCTTGCCTTTCTTGTGATCTGATTTGCAAACCTATGACCTCTTCTTAACCTCACTAGCATTAAGTTTTGCCACTTGAAAATTTAAAAAATTCTTTCACTGTACAACCTTGAGTGGCAAACAGAAGTTTTGTGTTTTTATAATAAATTTTACTGAAACCTTACTGCTACTTTTTTTGAGGAAGCATTACAATTTAAAACATAGCCCAAAATATTATTACTCTCATCAAAAGGTATCACATCTGTCCCCTTCTCTGGGGTCTTGGTGGGCTTCTGATGGCTTCAGCTGGTAGAAGATGGCAGTAGTGCTGGTGATTCTTGGGGTTAACCTGAAAGTATCCTGTAGCTGATATCTGGTTCTGGGAAGTCAGCTGTCATGTAGGAAGCCCTGGCAGCCAGAGACCACCTGCTGGCTGTAGAGGGTCTATGTAGGTGCCCAATCAGTGGCCGCCTCTGTTCCCACAGCCTCTGCCAACCGTGTGGGTGCTGTCCTGGAAAGAAGTCTGGCCTGGTGCAGCCCACTGAATTCTAGATGTTACTACCCAGACACTATGTGGGAACTCCCTGACCAAGCTCTTTCCAGATTCTTCACCAGCACATCTTGGGAAAGAGAGAAAAAAATCATTTTAAATTCCCAAATTTGGGGAAAATCTTTTATGCAGTAACAATAATCAGGAATACAAGACATGTAAGACTTTGAGGCACTGTCTGTGTATCTGTAAGTGAGGGACGCCCTCCGCCACCACAGATCATGATGAAATGTACCAATGATTCATGATGTCTCTGTAGATCATCTGCTCTCCACACATATCCCTTCTCTACACCATCCTTCCACCAGGTGGGATGATCTTCATAAAAGAGAATTTATAGGCTATGGATAACTTACTGATATTAGTGATTGTTTTCCTTTCAGATCTGCTGTCCAAAAAAATGCATTCCCAGAATGCCCATGAGCCTAAGGGCTAGTCAACCCTTCTTTTGCTGATGGGCCATTTATTCAGTCTTTACTTAGTGCTCACATATTCTCAGTGATCGTCACATTCATAATAATGTCCCATTTTGTTTGAACTCCTTAATGAGCTACTTAAACTCAGGGACAATGTTCGTTAGAACATTCTTTTATCTTTAGTGATCCATAAGTACATCAACAAGTCACAAATGCTTGTTGAAATTCAAGACCTGATATTTGAATGTCCAATGGTAGGGGAAAATTTCCAGTAGTATGATACCAAGAACATAGTTAGTTTGTTCCTTATATATGGTGTCCTCTAGTCCTGCTAGCTTATATTTCTTTTCTTTGGTCAGCATGATGTTAAAGGAACCTACCATGATATCTTTTTGCTATCAAGTCAAAGAGAAAATTGTTGAGAAAACATAATTAGGCAGAGAAATTGAGTAATCAGAACAATTGCTCTACCTTGTCAAAAATTCTAGATGTAAAAGCGCAAAAGGAAAGGACAAGAATATATGTCAATTCAGTCAGGTAATGAGACATCTCCCAGCTTTCTCCAACTCTTAGGTACTTTAAGAAGTTAGAGTTATTTCATGATGGGCAAGGATATTATAACTCTTACTTGTTGAATATATTTTTCATGTTTCCGTGATTAAAATGACAACAAGTTCCACAAATAGATTTCAAGTTGGTCACGTATTTTGACTTTGGAACTTTGTCTCCTGAGCAGTGAGCTCTGTCCATGCCTGGAAAGGCTTAATATAGCAATGACGGGTGAGAGCAAAGCATCTCAGAAGCTTGCAAGTGTCTTCTTCATAAGCTGAATGTGGCTGGAGAGGCAGGGGCCAGAGTGATTTTTGCAGGTATTCTGTTACAGCTCTTTCTGCTCTCTGTTATCGCTGCCAAAGATTAGGTTGGCAGTCCTGGGCTTTTCAGTGTTTATATTAACTGTTCTTAACTAAGGAATCCTGACTTAACCTTGTTCTTAGGCGCAGACTCACTGTTCGTTGTTGCCACTCATCTGGGAAAGTGCTGATTCCATAGGTATAGAATCACCTTTGGCCCAGAGCCCAGGGCTGGAAGGAGTGACTATTACACTGACTATTACAGTGACTATTACACTGGTAGGACCAAACCAAACCTCCTCAAATATAGGATTCTTTACCCTGGGATAGAAGAGAGGGGATTTCCAGACACAGTTTAAACTTGGCAATTGATTTTAGTTTTATATTCTTACACCTACTCTACCCTTCCCTCCAGATGCTGTGTACATGTAACTGTGAGCTCTAGTTTAAAAGTTGAAGTGGCTGTGGGTTACCATTATTTCACCTCACAGGCCTCTGAGTTAAGAAGCCCTAAGAAGCCTTAAGTCTAGTTATCATTACCTATGAGAATCAGTAATATACGTGTTTACGTGTTTTGCTTCTGTGGAATACCTCACCATAAATTATGGGTTCTTATGACTAAGTATTTTCCCCGCCTAGGGAGTCTATGTATGCCTTGGAAACAAAAACAATAACAGATATTTCAGGGCCACCGCTATAGACAGAATCCTAAGGAGGAGCAAGATCCCCCACATCCCCACCCTGGTCTTCCCCACTGCAACGCACCTGTCTTGTATTATTCTTTCCCTTACATGTGGGCAGACCTCGGAATGTGAAGGACGGGGCATCACTTGGGCAGTTAGTGGTGACTGCATCGCTGATCAGTTGACCTCGCGCTAACCCAAATGCAGATGACTCCAGCGGTTTTGCCTTGGTCAGGTGGACTCTTTCTCAAGTCAGAGACTGAAAGTGTGGGAGAGACCCTAAGTGAGGAGGGTTCTCTTTTGAAGTCTTTGAATATGAAAGGGGCCCCTCAGTAGGGACTTGAGCGTGCTCTCCGCTTGGTGCAAGCAATGCATAGATGAAGCTGGCAAAAAGCTAGATTCTGCCAACTGAACACGCTTAGGAGGGAACTCCTTGCCAGTCAGGTCTATTGAGGGGAATGCAGCTAGCTGACCCCGTGCCCTCAGTCTCCTGAGACCCTGAGCAGAGAAGCAGCCACACAGTGCCTGAAAGTTCTGCTGACAGAACTGTGAGGCGAATGTCCATTATTAGAAGCTTCTAAGTGTACAGTAGCTGGTTACGCTTCATAGAAAACAAATATACGTTCTCACCAAGGTGCCAGTCATTTTAGCAAAGATTCTCCCTATATTGCCTGGTGCCTATGACAACCTTTAAAGCCATCGCTGTGTCCACTGTTAGAACAATGAATACAAAGAGTAGAAGTAGCAATCATGCCCCTCAAATACTGCCGACTTCACTCACTTTATTTGAATTTGAAAGCCCTGTCCCCAAGCGATGTCCTTTGCTCTGCATTGCTTTACCTGTCCTGATAATTGTATTGATATAGGCTGATGCTAGTGCTTTGGTAAAAGTATTTTCATCCAAAGCATTTGTCTTTTTATAAGTACTTAATTCTGCTTTTGAAAAACAGAATGCAGGGTTGAGTATTAAAATTATTAAGCTCAACTCCTGCGCAAAATAGAAGTTGAGTACTCTAGCTCTGTCATTGCTATTTTAAGGGACAGTACAATGCATTGCTTGAAAGTGCTCCTCCTCACCAGTCCCTTCACTGTCTCTCCCTGTCCCACCCAGCCCACAGGGGATGCCTTACTGCCACCTGCACACTCAGTTCCAAGCCAACCTCCGTTCTCCCTCCCAGGCTGAGAGAACATAGGACTGGTGGGTCTGGGGTTGGAAGTTTGTGACCAAGTCAGCCTTGCTGCTGGATTCCTTACCCAAGACCCTGGATCAGGTGAGTGTCTTTGTCTTCTCTGTGGCCACATCTTTACTTTGTACAAGTTCGCTGATCTGATTACCATTGGGCCCCATTATGCAGTCCTTCAGGGAGTACTCTATATTTGCACTGCTAGAAACTGTCTTTTCCTACCCAAACTCAGACTTTACAGAGAGGTTAAATAACGGTGCCCTTGTGATCACGTGAGAGAGCAAAGAGGCATAGTGAAAACTGTGGAAAGAATTGTGGACAGAGCTAGTGGAAAGAAAAGGGGTGCAAGTGTGGGGACATTGAATTATGAATATGAAGGTGAGATGGAAAATGACACTAAACAGAGAGAAAGGACAAGAGAGAATAGAAAAACATAACACTTTCCTCAAAGAATAAAGGAGAATTTAGGGGAAAAGGCAAGCACATAAGACATGGCAGAAAGGACTGGGAAACCCATTGTATTTTAATTTTCTGCATTTGTATCTCGGGACTGGGGATCATCCCTAAACTTATGAACAAGCAGCAAAGAATGGTTGGTTCAGGAGTCCAAGTTACCAGAGACTTCAAATAAAGAAGATAAAAGAACAGTGAGGATGGGGGCCTCCCTGGTGGCGCAATGGGAGGAGCGCTGTACTGTGGAACTTCTGTAGCCACTACAGTGTGAGTTCCATCCTGGCCAGGGAGGGGACCCACATGGTGCAGTAGACCTCTCCTGCCTCACCTGCTGCTCCCCTCAGCAGTGTGTTTCAGTCAATCTGCCTGTTCTGCTCCCCACTCTGTCTCTGGTGAATCCTCTCACCCCCCACCTCTGGCCTGTACCCCAGCTCTTGTATGCATAAATAAAGTCTTTTTTTAAAAAAAAGAGAGCAGTGAGGATGATGACAAAATACTGAGGCTTTTGGCATGTGTAAACATGTTCTAAGTATTTTAATTAAGGAGGATGCTTTGAAGTTCTCACTATTATTATGACCAATATATTGATGAGAATGGCTAAGGCACTGATGACTTACGTAATTGCCCAAGAGGAGACAAAGAACAAAGAATATTCCCACTGAGGAGCCCAGCACGGCAGAGACAGTAGGGAACAAGGAAGAAGAACATAATGAAAAATTCTCAGAGGGCTGGCAGGTCATTGTAAGAAGTTGGGTTTTATGCTGAGTGAGTTCACAAACCTTTAGAGGTTTTTGAGCTGAAGAGTGGTGTGATTTGACTTGCATTTACAAATAATTCTCCTGGCTGCTAGGTTGAGAGAAAATCCTAGCAGGGTTGGAGGAGAAGATGGAGAGGAAGGGAAGGCTGTGTACATCAAGGGTGGGCCAGGCCTTTTTGTAGTAATCCAGGAGGGGTAGTGGTGGGGGCATGGTCAGACAACTGATACGGGAGAGGATGGTTGTAAAACCTGGCACATAAAACCACCTGACATTTGTTGCAATTGATGTGGTTTGCAACAAACCACCTGACATTTGTTGCAAATCGATTTGTTGCAATTCATGGTCAAATCATAAATTGGTTGGCATGGTCAGCCCATGGTAATAACCCATGATAATGAATCTGGCCATTCATATTCTACAAAGCAACTTCATGTGAATAATTGTGGAAACAGCTTGATAAGGTCTGTGTCAGTCATATCTTACTCCTGGCACTCAGCATAAAGTAAATCAGACAGTGAGTCCATAGACTAACCTGAGCAGTGTCAGTGAACTTGTTTGCTTTCTCCACTGAACCCATATTTCCAACTAAATTGTGTGGAGGAATATCTCAAGGTGAAAATGAAAATGGAAACTACAACTGCCAGGAACGAGACATTGGTTCTAAAACAGGAGGGAGCCACATCTACCTCCTGTAACAATCACAGCTGGTTCTCAGCCTTTAAATCATGTGCATTAAAAGTTCTACTTTGATAAGTTGCAAACCAGTATACAGAAGGCATATTAAGATGAAAAAGCCCAAATAAACTAATCTTGAAGTCAGATTGAAACAAAGGCTTTGCTTTTATGAGATGATTTAAACTAGAAAAGAGCCTTTTGAGAAAGAACTCAAAGACTTTCTTCTGTTCCCTGCAGCTTCAAGAATCAGCAAATACCCACCCCCCCCCATTAGCTTTGATTTCCATTTTGTAAAAACCAAACACATCATTTTTCTTTCTTTTTTCTCAATATGTAGTGACATTAAATCAGCCTTTTCTTTCTATTTTCTTTCCTTGGGTGCTAAACAGTTTATCTCCTTTCTGACGATAGGGCCAAGGCTAAGGTAAAGTACTTCTTTGAGGCACAGAATTTAAGGGGGAGTTAAAAAAATAACACTAGTTATCAGGAGCAACAATATATTTTTTTTTAGTTCATTGGGTTTTTTTTATTTATATATATTTGACATCAATTGTAATCCCCATGTATTCCCCATCACCATATTACCAGTGCACCATCACCTCAGTCCCCCGTGCTCCCGT
>JAGFMF010011417.1:1384756-1414410 GCA_019455555.1 Galemys pyrenaicus
GATCCTATGGAAGTTCCATTCTTAGTAGATTGAGGAACTGCCATACTGCTTTCCATAATGGTTGGACCAACTTGCATTCCCACCAGCAGTGTAAGAGAGCTCCTTTTTCTCTACATCCTCGCCAACATTTGTTGCAACAATATTTTCATGTGACAAAAAAGTTATAGTTAGTGCTCCCAAATCCATAATCAATCTTTTGTTTATGGCTAGAGGTCTAAGTTTATTTTTCATTTTTTTAAGCAACAGCTTTTGCAATCAGGACACAATAATGTCCATCCAAGTTCAAGCAACAGAACAAATCTTACATTTTCCTTCCTGGAATTTTATACTTTTTATTATCTTCCTTTACAGCTTATGTGTTTATCAGATGTGTGTATACTCTGCACCCCGACCCTGACATAATATTAGTTTTAGCTTCGGGGTTTGTTTTGACACCAAAAGTTATTTTTCTTTTTTTTTTAACTGAAGGAACATTACATTATAATGTCATATATTTCAGGTGTGCATTATAAATTGACACCTGTTTCTACTACATTCAGTTCAACACTAAAAGTCCAATTAAAATAGCGACAGTATTACTGCCTTCTTTAGCCTCAGGCTTTAATACAGCTGGAACAGCACAAGGAAATGATAGCATCTTTTGATGCTTTATGCTTCAATATGCTCCCTGCATGTAGTATTTAATATAAGTCAGAGGTGTTTCTCATGGAGGCTGAAATAAAGAATAAGGAAAGCCAGGGCAAGTATTGTTTTATAGGCTGTATTGGGGTACAACATGCTTTCCCCCTAATTTCCCTAAAGCATCACAAATGGCCCCTGTCACCGGCTTCATCTCTGTCACACTGAGACCAAGTAGGCCAGACCTCCTTGAACTGGGGCTGATATGCTGCAGTGCGGCATGTTAAGCCAAGTGGCCGGTGTGCTGTGCTCTGAATGCTGAAAGTCAGTGCTGATTCTCTGGCGATGGTAATAACGTGAGTTTGGTATAAGCAAAGCAAAGCAGCCATCATACAGTTAACACAAAGCTGTGATTGTCAGGCAGTTGTTAGACTTGACACAATTGCTTGAGCCGTTAATTAGGGTATAGCATTTCCTCTTGAGATAATGCTGATTAAAATGTATATACTCTGCTGGAAAATAACTTCAGGGTTGATGTGAAAATAGCAAAGAGAGATTTCAAATAAATACCTTTGAAAGAAAGAGCACTTTGCACAGAGGAGAATACTTGTCTCCCTGCCCTGCTGGGAGCTGAGTTTCTCAGAGCCATTTTGTGGTTGGCTAGGCAAGTTTTTCAGAAAGATAAAAGAGACAATCTGAAGAAGTGAGTCAGCTAAATTTGTAGTAGGTAGCAGTGCTCTTGGAGTTGATTTTCTTCTTAATCTGTTGTAATCACAGATGCATAATTCAATGTGCTTTCATAAAATATGCATGTCCTTTCTCCTGTAAACAGGTATGAGGGCAGATCTCGCCAATTAGGAAAATCCACAAACGTCCTGGTTTAACTGGCCCAGTGCGCTTCTGGAAATCCCCGCAGTGTGTTAGCTGGGTCCTGTTGGTCTCTAAATAGTGATTAAACGTTTTGACTAGGTAGGCCTCTCTGAGGGGCTAATGTAGGGGCCTTACTGGGCATAGGGTAAATAAAAATTATCAGGTTTTTCTGCCCTCCTGCCATTAGTGTCAGTGATATGCCCCTGCGGTCCTGCAAACATGTCTGATGGCGGGCACCTGAGGTAGGGTGTGGGTGTGCGTAGATGGGTGCACCTGGCCTGGGAGTCTGGCCATATAAGGGCAGAGTCATGGGGACACCAGGAGAAGAAAAAGAAGCAGCAGACAGGAGAAGCAGCTGCAGCAGCAGCAGTAGAGAGCCCAGAGAGAGTGAAGACTGGCTGGGGCTAGGAGGCCTGCCAGCTTCCTTCCTACCCTCCACTGGCCCCACCGCCTGCTGTGTGCCTGGTCACCTCTAATGCAGAAAGATTAATGAGAGTCTGAAAAAGCCACCAAGAGCTCCAGGACTCCTCCTTTACCCGTCTGCCCAAGTCATAGAGAACCTGGCCCGTGTCCTCTTGCCACTACACTGGGCTGCTCAAGACCTAAGGAAGCAACCAATGAGCCTGACTGGAGGCCCTGCCTTCTAGTTAAGGGCCCCACCATTCAAAGGGTGCTCTGCAGGCCAGCACCAGGGAGTCTGATAGAACTGCAAACCCTCAGGTCCCACTGTAGGGTCAGAGAACAATCAGGTCTTTCCACCCTCCACCACTGTGATGATGGACACCTGCGGTGCTGCGAGCATTCCAGGGTGGGCATCGCAAGTGGGCGCACCTGAGTTGGACATGGGCATAAATGGGCGGCGTCATGAGGACGCCAGGACCGACAGGACCGTCAGTACCAACAAGCAGCAGCAAGAGCACCAATGAGCGGCAGTAGAAAGCAGCTGAGAGGGTGAGATGCGCCGGGGGCTGGGAGGCCTGCCAGCCACCCAGCCCCCATGCCTGCCATGTACCTGGCCACCTCTACTAATAAAAGCATGAAAAGCCATCAAGGGCTCCAAGACTCCCTTCCCTGACCCGTCTGCTAAGAACCATCCCGAACCTTGCTCCTGTGCTGCGCTTCCTGGTCACTACACCCATCCAAGACCTATTGAGCCTCACCTGCTCTTTAACGAAACCCAGTGCAATATTGTGATTTATAAGAAACGTACTAGGTTTTTCCTCACAGTTTCTGAAGTCTTGGCATTTCCTCAGTGTCAAGAGGGTCAAATATGCCTCTCGTTATGTTAATAAAGTAACTTTTTTGGGAAAATGTCTGAGGAAGGGGACTGGTTGCCTGGGAAATCACAAGGTCTGGAGGACTGGACTGTCCATCCTACTCCTGACCCCACAGGAAAGAGAGGGCTGGAGACTGGCTTCAACTGTCCACAGCCAGTGATTTAATCGTGCCTAAGCCTCCATAAACCTGAAAGGAGAAGCTTCAGAGAACTTCGGGGAGACATGGGGAGGAACAACTTGCCTGGACAGGACATGCACACTTCCGGCCTTTCCACCATGTCTTGCCCTATCTGGCTATTCCTGATTTATTAGTACATCCTTTTGGTCATTAGTGAGTAAACGGGTTTCCTGAGTTGTGTGAGCTTGTAGTGCCAGCAAAGCATGGAGTTGGTTCTCCATGATTCCAGCAGACGGGTCAAGGAGGAGTCCTGCAGCCCTCGGTGGCTTTTTCAGGCTTTCATTGCTCTTTACGTCAGAGGTGACCAGGTACACAGCAGGCCAGGAGGCCAGGAGGCCAGAACCTGGCAGGCCTCCTGGCACCCCACAAATCTCACTCTCTGGGTTCTCTAGCCTCTGCTTTCTCTGCTTCTACATCTTTCTCCTCTTTCTACTGCTGGAGTCCTCGTGACTCCTCCTTATACGCCGCATATCTCAGCCCAGGTGCGCCCACTCGCACGTGCCCACAGCCTACTTGAGGTGCCACCATCAGGAATGCATGCTGGAGCACAGGTGTTCATTGACACCGATGGCGGGAGGGCGGAAAAGCCTGATCATACTTACTTATCTTACAAAGCTGCTCTAGCAAATTAACCAAACTTGAAGTTTCTGAAACCTTTGGCTCTATATGCACTCAGTCAGAAGCACAGTAATAACTTGGGCTTGCAATTGTCACCCTAAGGCTGAGGGGAGTCCTGGGAACCTTCAGTCTGTAGCCAGTTGATCAGAAGTACAGGTAACAGCCTGGGGTTGCTGCTGGTGTCTGCAGTGGAGGGTGGTCTTGGGAGACTGAGCCCTTTCCATGAGGAATCTGATGCTGTGTCCGTAGTGGCTGAATTGATTGAACTCTGCTGGTGTCTGAGAATTACCCGGTCTGGGGAAGCCTCTGAAGACATCCTAGTAATGTGGAAATACCAAGGCTCCCGTATGCCCTGGGACAGGTGTGCAAGCACAGAGCAGGTGGTGAGTCTCAAATATTTAGCCTTTCTCAGCAAGAAGGGGCTTGCAGAGTTGTATAGTTTGGTAGGTGGGTGTTTTCCATAAAAGGGAGATTTTGTTGTAGATAAAAACCATTCTTAGATTTCTAGGAATTTTTAAGGAAGAATGTCTTTATCACTGAGGTTCCATGAAGGTGATTGCTGGAAGCCACATGAGGCCTGAGTAGGTGAGAAGAGATGAAAACATCTTCTGACTTCTTGGGGCTACAGAATGGACCATGAAAGATTTAACAAGTTGAAAGCTCCCTATTGCATTAGATTTTACAGGCCTGTCCCCAGGGTGGATAGCTGGTGTCTTAGTGACAATTTTCACAGTTTTCTGTAAGATCATCTCAGGTTTATTTTCTTACACAGGTTTTATGTAAGTAAACATCAATGATAATAACAGTAACTTCTGTTTATGGAGTATCCCCTTGTAGGGTAAATGGAAAATTTCTCAGGCTTTTCTGTCCTCCCGCCATTGGTGTGATGATGGACACCTGAGGTCCCGCACACATGGGCATGCGCAAGTGCGTGCACCTGGGCTTAGACATGGGCCATATGAGGATGGTGTCATGAGGATCCAGTTGAAGAGGAGAGAAGACAGGTGGAGAGAGGAGAAACAAAAAGAGGGAGAGAGCCCAGAGAGTGAAGATGTGCCAGGGGTTAGGAGGCCCGCCAGCCTCCTGGGTCCCCAGTCCCCCTGCCTGCTGTGTACCTGGTTGCCTCTGATAATAAAAGCCTAAAAAAGCCACCGAGGGCTCTGAGACTCCTCCTTGACCCATCTGCTCGAAATCATCAAGAACTTGCTCTGTGCCCTTCCTGGTGCCACATCCCTTTAGACCACCACTATCCCAGGTGTTTTTAAACCATAGGACCCTTAAAAGAGGCATTATCTGATTTAATAATTGAGGAAATTGAAATAGAGGCAACGTTGCTTTACATGTTTTCACAAACTATTTCATTTATCTTAAATAATTTGCTTGAACAACTAGACAGTAGTTCTTGCTGATTTTCCTCTTGCAGTTTTCCCCAGTTGATGTACAATTAGCATCTTGGCTCATCCTTGTCATCTGTTCCCTGACCCTGACCAATGACTGGCCTCATCTCCCCATTCCCTGCCCTGTGGTAGAACCCTGGCTTCTCCCAAACCAACTCTTTCCCTGACTCTGCGGTTCCGAGGCAGAGCACCCCTCCCTGCACATGCTGCTGCATGGATTATCTTGCCCTACATTCTCTCTGGAAAATGACTCAGTTGCTAAGAAGATCTGTAATGTCTTGACTCAATGAATAAAGATTCTTCCTTTTCTCTGTGCCTACTATTCTGGTCAAAAGCTTCTCTGTCCTGCTAATTACTCACCAATGCAGCTGTACAGAATTTTGGAAGAGAGTTGATTCCTAATGTAGGAAAAGAGAATTATTTTACAGTAGCAAGCCAGGTCGCAATTAGGATCAACACTTTGGAGTGCCCTGGCTTCCCTCTCACATGCTCAGCCTCCGGGAAGAGCTTGTCTCCTCCAACCCCAGAGTAGCTTGGGACAGTGTCACAAACTTTCCCCATGCATAACCGGGGAGATAATTAGGAGTCTAGGAACACTGTCCAAAGGGGATGGAGGTTCAAAAAATGTGCACTATAGTTGAAACCTGAAGCTTTATCTTTATAAAAGCATGCAAATTACAATAACCTCCCATAATATATCTCTATTTGTTTGACTGTAAAAATGACTTCCATTTCAGGCAAGATTAAATTATCTAAATTTCATGTCTAAGTTTTTGGGTGAAGTAAAAACTCTGACTGATGCGCTGTGTTTCTTCTGTGTCTTTAAACGTCCCTGGCAAACTGCCGAGTAAGCCCCAGCATGGCAGAGTTTGGGCTATTGCGGTCCCTTGATGATCCTGCTCAATGACTATTATGGAAACAGAACATGCAAAAAGGACAAACGCTGCTCTTTCAGAAAATTTAAGAGTGGTGGTGAATACATCTGTAGCTTGGCTCCCACAAGCTACCATCTGGGTCCAATTAGAGAACCAACAGGTATGAATCATTGTCGCCAAAGCAGGTGTTCTTGTGAGCTGTGGCTTCCCCGTGACCACTCCTCACAATCACTCCCTGCCCCTGCTCCTTTGAGAAACCACATAATGAAATCTTGTCGAGAACATCACTTTAAAAGAGCCTGCTTTTTGCAGGAATGAGGGGAAGCTACGCAGTCAGCTAGGTCTGTGGTATCTTACCCAGCAAAGGGTCTGAAAACTGTCACTGGGTCTACATCTGGCCACTGCCACTGGAAATGCACAAACAAACCAAAAATCCCCACAATTCAGTCTAACAACTAACGGGGGTGGGGGCGGGGGTGTAGGGTGGGGAGGAGCAGCTACTGTTGACAGTGTGAGGTGGAACTTCAGCCATAGCAGCCGGCTGGGTGGGGCAGACGCGGAGATGTGGTCTTTGTTGAGATTGAGGGAGCCCAACACCAAGTGCGGGACTCCCCTCCACAGCAGCTTCTACATAAGAGAGAACAAGCTCGTGTGCATAGTTCCCCAGAATGGCCACTCAGCAACACCCTTCCTGGCAGCCCCCTTGCTCCCTCCCAGACTTTAGGGGCGGAGTTCGGAACCTGGCTAGGAGTCTTCTTGCCCTCCAGCATGACCCTGCCGGACTTTAGAGGGTAGAGTGAGGCCCTTCATCAGACTGGCGGTCCCCAGGACCTGGGGGGTATAAGGCTCAGGCCCCAGCTACTCCAACATGTAAATTTCAGTAGTCTTAAAACAAAAAATAAATGCCTCTTTGTGATGTCAGTATTTCGCTATATGTCTTCCTTGCCAAAGCAGTAGGTCCTGTCAAGTAGGAGGGAATTTGGAAATAGTGCTTAGGGGCTCCCGATGCTCTCATTGTGTAGTCCATTATCTCGGGGAGGCCAGGCAGGAACATCCAACAGTCTTATTAGTTATATCTTTATGCCTTCAGGCCCTCGCCATCCTTCTTGGTGGTGAAGCTATCTCTGGTTATGAAAGACATTGCCAAATAAATGCTTTTGGTTTAAGACCCATAAATAATGCGGACTTCAAAATTAGTAAAAGGTTATCAAAACTGTTTTTTAAAGATTTTAGTTATTTATGCATACAAGAGATGGGGTGCAGGCCAGAGGTGTGGGGGATGAGAGAATTCACCATAGACATAGTGAGGAACAGAACAGGTAGATTGACTGAGGTACAGTGCTGAGGGGAGCAGCGGACGAGGCAGGAGAGGTCTGCTGCCCCATGTGGGGTCCCCTCCCTGGCCAGGGATTGAACTCCTGCTGCAGTGGCTGTAGAAGCCCCACAGTGCGGCGCTCAACCCCTTGCGCCACCAGGGAGGCCCTCAAACTTTTAAGAGTAATTTGGAAGACAGTCTGAACATTTATTTCCATTTAGAAGAATAGTAATTTTTTAATTAATTACATCTTAGGCCATAATAATAAGTGCCAATATAAAAGTATTGGTAAATTCGAAAATGAGAAATTAAAAACAAAACAAAATCTAAAAAAATTAGTCAAGGTATCTTAATGGTGCAAAATAAGTGAGATAATAGAAACATAGAAATTTCCCTAATTCAAAATGCAGTTCTTTGTTCTGGAGATTTGTCCACTATTGTGAAAATCAGTCAAATATAATTGTTTTCTTTATATGAGAATACTTCACTTCTTTTGAAATCTATTAAATCTATCCTACTGAAAGAGTAGGATAAATAAATACATGTACATTTTAGAGAATATCATTAAAATGAATACTTAGGTATTCCTCATGACCAAAGGTGAAAACGTTAGAATAATTCTCCTCCCCAGTAGAGATAACAACCTTCAGATATTTTGTACATATCAATCCCTTCTCTTAAAAAATGTCTAACCATATATAGTTACATGTAGTTATATCTATATCTATATATAAAACTATATATGGTACCAGTTATATATATATGCTTTCTCATATATATAATTATATATAGCCATATATATATATACACACACACACACACAAAAACATATATATTTATGCCTAAACAATAGAGAGTTTAGTTTTGCTTGTTTTGAGCTTTTTATCTGTTTGCAATGTTTAGGGACTTTTTTTATTCAAAATTAGCTTTCTAAGAATCATCCACATTCATGGATGTAGCTGGATAACATCTCCATTGGGTGACATTGCAAAGTATAAAATTGTGTATATATCCACTGTCCAATGAATGAACATTTGTATCCTAGTTTTTGCTATTATGAATAGTACTCCCATGAAGACTCATATATGTGTTCATGTGTAAAAATTTATCTAGGGTATAGACCTAATAGTGGAATTGTTGAGTCACAGAGCATGTAAATGTTCAATTTTACCTGATATTGTGCAAATATTCTCCAAGTGGCTATAGCAATTTACCCTCCCACTAGAAATATATACCCATGTAGCTACATCTTCTTTGGAACTTGGTATTTTAAAAAATATTTCTTTTATTTATTTATGCATACAAGAAGTGGAGTGTAGACCAGAGGTGCAAGAGTTGAGAGGATTCACCTGAGACTGAGTGAGGACCAGAACAGACTGATCTAAAATACACTGCTGAGGGGAGCAGTGGGTGAGACAGGAGAGGTCTGCTGTGTCATGTGGTTCAGCTCCCTGGCAGGGCATCGAACTCATGCTGCAGTAGCTTCCACGTCTTCATAGTGATGTTACTTAACCCCTTGAGCCACCAGGAAGGGCCTGGAACTTGGTACTTTTAATAATTTAATTTTATGCCAAATATTGTCATTGCGACCTCCAATGTTGGGATGCTAGCTGTGTGGACATGCTCCTTCCAGGAAAATAGTGATGACTTGGTTTTATTGTTGGAATGAGCCAGAGGGAGAAGGTAGGGATGTGCCCACAGACTTTATTAGTCTCCTGGGAGGACCCCAGCCCACACTAATATGCAGTTCACTTAGGAGCTGGGCCTTTAGGCAAAGCCTAAGAGCACACAGTCAAATCCCTCTGTCCTGAATCTGGCGGAGAGCCTCCAGGGCTGTCTTCTGGCCTATTTAACAGTTGCTGCTTTGTTTACTGTTGCCCTGAACTTCTGAATCCAAGTTCTGTTGGCTGTCAGATGATTTAAGGTTTCCTCTCTCTTAAAACCTTAAGTTGAGGCACTAAGATTATGATTCAAAGCCCTCGCCTTCAGGGAGAAGCTGGGAGTTAGGTCTTCCCTTCTCATTGTAAGGCTCTGTGCTGAGGGAAAGCTTTCTGGTGAGGGCAGGTCTCAGCCTTTCCTATCCAGCTCAACAGATATTTTCTATTTCCTGATGTGTAGGAGTGACTGGATTTCTCTCAAAAGGAATTGATCTCAAGTAGCTGTATATTTGGTGCATCTGTGGGAAGAGGGACACAGGACCCTCGTATGACAAGAGGACCCTTGTATGACACCAACTGGTGTGCTGTCTTCTTACTACTGATTTTTAGTAATTTTTGAACGAGTCCTTTGTTGATTACATGTGTTACTAGCAGTGGGGCTCCTTACTCAACTATGATTCTGTGATCAGTTTTGAGACAAGAAAAAGTTTACTGAGCCATGAGGCAAAAGCAAAACTCAAAATTTTCTTCCGATCTGAGTAGGGGAAGGGAAGAGCTTTTGTTGATTTGGGAAGTGTGGTTGAGAACAAAGAGTCCAAATGTATTGGCTCACAAGTGGTTGGGCGCAAAGAAATGAGGACTTGACTGAATGACGTTGGCCACTTATAAGACTTTTCATATATGGAGAAGTATGAAGAGGCTTAAATTTCTGTGGCTGAGCTCTTCACCTCTAAGTAACACCCCCTCCTTTTGATCAGTGGGCTTGGGGCTTAGCTAAAGGTTAATTGCACTTGTGCACGCTCAGGCTGGGTCATTTGCTGATAAACTTCCCAGTGCTACTCTTTGTGAAAATAAGCCTCATAGTGAAATCTCCATGAAGTTTTTTTTCTTTTGTGCTCTAGGGTCTGAAAAAATACAATCTTTAACGTTGTTTTCATATGTATGGCGATGCAGATTCTGTTTCCACTCTGATATTTTTTCATGGACCAACCTCTCCATTTTTTTGAAGTGGACCCATCAGTATTTTTCTGTCTGTCTGTCTATCTATCTATCTATCTATCTATCTATCTATCTATCTATCTATCTATCTATCTATCTATCTATCTATCTATCTATCTATCTGTCTGTCTGTCTGTCTGTCTGTCTGTCTGTCTGTCTGTCTGTCTGTCTGTCTGTCTGTCTGTCTGTCTTTATTTGTGTATACAAGAGCTGAGTTACAGGCCAGAGAAAGGGGGTGGGAGGTGAGAGGATTCACCAGAGACAGAGTGTGGAGCAGAAAAGGCCAATCTACTGAAATACGCTGCTGAGGGGAGTAGTGGGTGAGGTGGGAAAGGTCTGCTGTGCCATGTGGGTCCCCTTCCTGGGTAGGGGTCGAACTGGCGCTGCAGTGGCTGGGGAAGCACCACAGTGCAACACTCAACCCCTTGCACCACCAGGGAGGTCGTACTTTTTCTTAAAAAAAAAAAAAATTTATTTATGCATACAAGAGCTGGGTACAGGCCAGAGGCATGGGAGGTGAGAGGATTCACCAGAGACAGAGTGGGGAGCAGAAAAGGCAGGTGGACTGAAAAACACTGCTGAGGGGAGCAGTGGGCAACAGGAGAGGTCTGCTGTGCCATGTGTGTCCCCCTCCCTGGCCGGGCTCAAACTTGAGCTGCTGTGCCACGGATGCTTCATTGTGAGGCGCTCAACTGCTGCACCACCAGGGGGGCCCCAAGGCCCTACCTTTTTAAATTATGGCGTTTTTTTTTTTTTTTTAATTCTTATTTAGAAGCACATCACTACAAAGCACAGAAAATATTTCCATTCCCCACTATTTCCTTCAAACATGTTGGCATGCACATTTAAATCATCACTCCAATGAGAATTAATAACATACATATATATGAATTTTCTGTTCTTGCTTCATTGATCAGTGAAGTACATTTTTTTTCTTTAAAGTTTCTTTAAAGTACCAGACATCTTAAATTTATTTTCAGATATTTAAGTTTTGTTGCTTTTGAAGTGGCGTCTGTGTTGGGGGTCCCTAAGACCTCCTCCTTCATGTTTGATGATTCACTCAAAGGACTTACAGGACTTAGCAACTCTTACACTCCTGGGTATGGTGTATTACAGCAAAAGAACACAATTCAGATCAGCAGATGGTGAAGTCCTGGAGAAATTAAGCACAAGCTTCCAGGTATTTCCTTCCAGTAGAAAATATTCAAATTAAAATGTAAAGAAAAAAAAGGTAATGAAAAAAAATCATATAAGAAATAGTGAAAACCTGTAACATGCATGTAATTGGAGACCCAGAGTGAGTAGAAGATAAAATAGAGCAAAATAATTGAAAATGCAGTAACCAAATATTTCTAAAATTAATTTATAAAACTGACCCATCAAATCAAGTTGCTCTGAAGACCCTAGTCAAAATAAAGATAAAGTAAACCCCATCTTGACTCATCATCTGCTCAACACCAAAGACAAGGGAAAAAGCTTAAAAGCACTCATAGAAAAAAAATGAAAAACTAACGGTTGAATTCTTCACAAAAATCATAGAAATCAGAAGACAAAAATCATAAAGGGCATATTCCATTTCTGGCATTGATACACCTTGATTATAATGTTGTTTATTTTTTTATTAAGACTTGAAATCAGCTCCTAAATATTAAGATGTTTGCATGTGTGTTTCATGTTACAGATTTTCTATTTTTGATACTTTTCTCACATGCAACAGAGATCAGGTTTCAAGTACCCTTTTAGCTGCAAAACCAAAAAAGCTGATTTTGCCACCTACTGGCTTTGCGGCTGCTAGTGATGTTTTAGCCTTTCTAGTAGTATTTTTCCAATTTGTGAAAGCAGAACAGACCTACGGACTGTGGCCGTGTCGTAAGGATGAGCTGAGGACTTTTACCGCCTACCTGCAGCCTCTCAGTGGCAGGAAGCAACCTCAATAGACACTACTAGACCCATCACTGAATCTCTCTCCTTCTCCACAATTTTCCGATATACTAAATGAGAAGAAAAAATGACAATGACCTGATCTCTTCCGTTCATCTTAGAAAAAGGCTGTGAAGGTATATAGAAGCTTGAGTACTTCTGGGACAGTTTGGACAATTCTCTTTAACATAGAGTTCTTTAAAAATCCTTGCAGAAAAGATTCAATTTAGATTTTAATGGATAAGTGGGTCTTATTTCAATAAAGTTAATCTACTCAGACTTTAAAAGACTACCTAACGTTCACTTTTCTCTGTCACTTTCCCTCATGTACTTGATGGTGATAGCATCTATATTTCTTCACGGTATTTCCAGTCCACGACAGAAACTGGGAACATGAAACACTTATGGGCAGAATCTTCTTGTAAAATAGTTGACTTTCTTTTGTTTTGAGGCTCTGTGTATACTTGAATGTTTGAGTGGCTTACCTGCACCCCATGATTTTCCTCATTGCCTCTCAGAGCCACTCTGAAACCCCCAGCCTGGAGACCCGTCCCCTGCACACTGCCATCCCCCTGCCTCCAGCGTGCATTCTGCTCACTAAAGTTTCGTGTGTGCTTTTCTTCTCATTTCAGTGTTGCATTTTCTTCCTTTAACTGCTATGCTCAGACTTCGTTTCTGAGACATAATGAAAGCAACACGACACGCAAATAAATTCTCGCCTGAGCAGGGCTCCCGTCCAAACCCCTTCCTCCTCTTTATGCTGGTGCACAGAGCTGGAAATGGCAGCTGTCTCACAATCCTCCCTCAAGGCTGAGAACAAAGGCAGCCAGTTCTCAGCAGCCAGTTCCCAGTCTCTTGTCCCCCTGGGCCACTCCTTGGCCTGCCTTCCTTCTCCAGAGACAAAAGCACCTCTTCCTGAAGGCACACACAGCTCCAATTCTACTTCCAAAGTAGAATAAAAGGAAAAAAGAACCCAAGAACTGGGGTAACTGCCAGAGGTGCAGGGGGTGAGAGGAGTCATCAGAGACTGTGGGGAGCAGAACAGGTGTATTTACTGAAAATACACTGCTGAGGGGAGCAGCGAGTGAGACAGGAGAGGTCTGCTGCACCTTATGTGGACTAACTCCCTGGCTGAAGATTGAATTCAGGTCATTGTCGTGACAGCACTGAGACTTAGGGCGCCACGAGGTCCTAAGTAAGTTCTTTATCCTTATATTACTTACAGAGCAAACATAACTAGTAGGGAAAAGCTCTTTTAGGCACTGAACCTGAAAAACAGATTAAAAGTAAACCTACCTTTTAAAGCGAGGGGTTAGACTACTAAATAACAAAGAACAACAGAGACCTATAGATTGGAGGGTTTATTCAGATTCAAGCTCAATAGTAACTTCAAGTTACAAGTAATCACAATCAGAGAGCTGACCAGCGGTGTCCATGCGGGACCCCAGGCCTTTTCTTACTGCATGGACATGCACTTTGACTCAGATTAGGAGGTCTCTAAGTTGTGTATCTGAAGATAACACCTGCGTAGAAGGATGTCATTTCAGTCATGAAACATTTCCATCTTTTAAAATGTAAATGTGTGATTAGCTTCAATGACATTTCTTAAAGAACTGCATCTGACAAGTCCAGGGGTTCCAGGCTTGTTTTCTATAAGTAAGCCCAGGTGGATGCAGAGGGCTTGAAGACACAGCTGACCTCTCCTCCCCACTGTGCACTGGGGGGCTGCTGGGGGGTGGACAGAAGCGCTGATGAGCAAGGCTGAGGGCGGAGGCTGGCCACACTCGGAGTCACTGAGTCAGGTGCCTAACTGGGACTGGAAGGAGTTTTAAGCCAAGTGGACTTTGGAGAATGATAATAGAATGATGTGGATTTTAATACTTTTTTAAATATTGAAATATGACTGAAAGTGCCGTGCGAACTAAGATTTCATCCAGAAAACGAGAAGGAAGAGCCTATAAGTAGGTTTAAAGCAAAAACTATGAAAAAAAAATAAAGCTGCTCTCTGCTTGCATCTGAGCAAGTTTTGCTTATCCAACATCTGGGTTTTACATGCATATCAAATGCCTTTGCTTTCCTGGTGTTGCTGCCCAAGGAGTGTGTACAGGTGTACATACTCTTGTGTATAATCTTTGTGTGTAAGTTTTCCTTATTTTTTCTCCTCATTGTTGGTGGGAGTTAATCAGTAACTCACATCATGCTTGAGAAGCCACACAGCTCCTTAGGCAGGAAAGAGTTTGGAAGAGGAACAAAATTTATTAATATTCTGTGCGATTTATTTTCCACTCATGAGAAAATGACTCTTTTAAATGAGAAAATAAAGTGATCCTTCGTTTAAAGTGAGTGCTGGATAATTTGAGCTTTATTTGAGGAAACTGTCCAGAGTTCAGCCAGCCTGGGGGCCCTTCTTGTTGCCTGAGTATCAACACTTTGTGCAGGTGGGTAGAGCAGGAAGGGGTCAGTGGGTGAAGATGATCTTCTTCCCATCCGCAGACATCTCCAATGGAAGTCAGTTCCGTGGTTGCTTTGACCCTGGACAATGTGCTTCACACAGATCTACGACAAATCCTTTTTCTTTCATGCAAGCTTGATAAAATGTTTATGTTTAGGGTTGACTTCAGTTGTCAGATCCTCTTGGACATCTTTGTTTAGTTAAGAAGCTTCAGTTCCCTTTCCTGGCGGAGGCAAGTATCTGTATGCAGTTTCTCTCTCTGTAACAGGCTCCTGTCACTTCTATTTTGCTGTCACACTTCCTCTGAGTGCTTGGATAACTCCAACATAAGATGATTCTCCTCTACTGCAAGAAGAAATGAGAAAAATCTATTTAAAGAGTAAGGAGGAGAATTCTGATTATTTCTGTGGAAAGTGGGCCTAAAAAAGCAAGCCAAGCCCAAATGATGAAAAAAAAAAAAAAAAGACAAACACCTTTTTCTTGCTAACTCTAGAAACTGGTGATTAAGAAATACTAATAGCTCTTGATCTAGAAAGCTTTCATTTGGATTTATCTGTGAGACCCTGCTAATGCCGATATTGACTTGTAAGCAAGGACTACAAATCTTACAGACTGACACTGCTGATTTACTTTCTTCAGAACAATACAATGTTAAAAAAAAACTCTAAGCCTATAATTTTAAGTAAAAATACTTTTAAAAATAAAAAAAGAAAGATTAATGCATTTTGCTCATTTTTATCCAGTGATCCTTATCTCATAATGTGGAATTTCATTTTTAATATATTGAACCCATAAAAGGGAAAGAATGATTACAAAATTGTCTGTTAATTTCTTAGTTTGCCTAGTTTTTTATTTCAGATTAAGTGTAGTGATTAATGCTTTGTAATCATAAAAATCCATAACATGGACATTCACTGTGGAAACTTTCATATGGTTTTATCACCTGATAATCATTTAAATATGTTTTTGTAGACTCAGAATAGAGGAAAAGACCCTGAGAAAGCTATTGTGCAAGGCAGAATTTTTGGCTTTTGATTAACAGTGAACCAGATGTGATTGAAGCAGATTATAAATGTAATCACATGTTGCCTGAACAGATGCTTAAATAGAATGTAGCATCTTAAGTTCCCTACTTATCATTCACAACTCAAATTAAACAACATAAAGAAAGTCTACAGAGAAAAATACATTGTTTTAAAATCTCTTTATCTCATATAGTAGAGCATTCTTAAAAAGTGGGAAATATTTAAATGACCTGTAAAGTAAGAGATGATGTTTCAAGGAAGTAGCCCATTGGCTAGATGAACATGTATTGAGGTTGAAAATCTCTTTCAACCTGTCTTCAGGGCCTCCTGGTGGCACACGCGGTTAAGCACCGTGCTATGAAACATCCACAGCCACTGCAGCATGGGTTTGATCCCCAGCCAGGGAGGGGACCCACATGGTGCAGCAGACCTCTCCTGCCTCACTCACAGCTCCCCTCAGCGGTGTATTTCAGTAGATCTTTCTGTTCTGCTCCCCACTCTTCTCTGGTGAATCCTCTTACCTCCCACACTCTAGTCTATACCCTAGTTCTTGTATGCACAAATAAATTAACTAATTAAAAAGAAAAAAAAAAACCTCTTTGATGTCTTCCCCCATTTGGGTCCCTGTACTTACCGGTACATTGCACTCACCCCTGCCATTGCTGCAATTGCATCTTAGCCACTGAAGATCCTTCAGTCGATTTTATTGAGGACTCACTGCCAAATAGTTTCTTCTGGATGGTTCTAGAGCAAATCATCCAAAAGCATTTTCAGGAATGTTGAATTCTGAGAAAAGATCAGAACTGTGGTGTTTGAGAAAGTGAATATGTGAGACATAGATGAAAAGAACAGCCAGCTTAAAATTAATTTGCCTTCCCTAGGATATTACATGAGAATTGGGCTATTGCCAAGAACTCTGCTGTGTCGAAGAGAGACCAGAAACACAGGAATTCTCATCACACAGTCCTCCTCATCTAACGAGCCAGGTGGTGCGTACCCACCAGTTGGCACCCAGCCTCTGCAGCTTCCTACGCGTGGAAGTGTGCCTGTGTATGAGCCACAGCTGGCTCACAGAAGTGCACTCACGTTTTATTCAGTGCTGAGGAAAGATTTGCTTGCCAGGCCTTTGCATTTCTACAACACCCAGAAAACCTTCCACCAACGAATGGTAGAATATTCACCAGGGAAAAGGCATTTGTTCACTCTTAGTTTTCAGTGTTCACTGCATGTCAGATCTGGGTTGAGAGCCTTGGTGAGAAACAGTACAATTGCAGATATGTCCCCAAAGCCAGATTGAAGTCAAAACTATTTATTGAGAATCTGGAGGGAGTCAGATAACCCCATGTCAATGTCAGCCCCACAGAGAACATTAACACTCTAGAGGGTACAGCCCATCAGACTAGCAGGACTGGATAATCCTGATCTTCCTTGGTTAAGGGACCTAAGCGGCCTGCACACAAAGTGCCATCAGTGGTCCTGTTATGGCAGAATCCCCTCAGGGAAGCAGGCATCACTCAGGAGGAGGGAAGTTCTTTACGCAGCTGGGCTTTATCCAGAAGAGATGGCTCTCCCAGGTCTTAGCACCGAGCCATTAGGTTACAAAGTATAGATTGACTAAAGCAAGGGGTACAGGCATCTGGGAATGTATGAATCAGGCTGTGTGTGGCTGTAGGGTAAAGGTTGATCAGGTCTTTCCACCCTCCCACCACTGATGATGGACACCTGTGGCGCTGCGAGCATTCCAGGGTGGGCATGCGCAAGTGGGCGCACCTGAGTTGGACACAGGCATAAATGGGCGGCGTCATGAGGACGCCAGAACTGCGAGGACCGACCAACAGAACCGAGAGAACCAACAGGCCCTACAGCAGCAGCAGCAGCAGCAGCAGAGAGAGAGAGAGAAGAAGCAGCCAAGAGGGTGAGATGCTCTGGGGGCTGGGAGGCCTGCCTGCCTCCCGGCCCCACGGCACCCCTGCCTGCCTGTACCTGGCCACCTCTACTAAATAAAGTATGAAAAGCCACCGAGGGCTCCAAGACTCTCCTTCTCTGACCCGTCTGCCCAATCCCAAACCCTGCCCAGTGTGCTGCCTTTCCTGCCGCTACAGTGGCCTTGAGAGCTATAAGTTGTTCCCTGAAACTTTCAGTCTAGTCAACAAGTCAGCCTGACATTTTCCACTACAGTCAAGCTCAGATGTGTGCTTGCGCATTCATGATGAGTTGTATTGTTTTATTTAACTCTTTCTTACATTCTGTTCAT
Source organism: Galemys pyrenaicus (assembly GCA_019455555.1). Lineage (NCBI taxonomy): Eukaryota > Metazoa > Chordata > Mammalia > Eulipotyphla > Talpidae > Galemys > Galemys pyrenaicus. Next base: position 1,402,432 of record JAGFMF010011417.1, read on the forward strand.
TTCCCAATTGATGAAGTTATCTCTGCTCAAATTCCTCTTTTTCCTCCAATTGTTGACAGAAGAATATCAAGAGTTTAGGTTTTAGTAGATGTTCCTAAGTCCACACAGTTCACATGATGGTCGTTCCTTGGGTAGAGCTCAGGGAGACCACCCTGGTGGGGTCTCTGCTTTCTCTGATACTGCAGAACGGGAAGAGGAGGTTAACCTTTGGGTCTCCAAACAGAGGATGGTCATAAACTGAGTCAGCGCCTAATGGGGGAGATCAATAAAGTGCTGGTGTAGATGGTGATAATAACAGCCTACAGGTGCTCTGAAGCCCATGAGTCATCATCATTAATTTAGCTCCACATGCGTGCAGGCGGAATAATAGGATTCAGACAGGCCCCTGAGGGGAAGATCTATCATATTGATCAAGAGCAGCAGGCAGAAAGATGGGCTTTCAGGTGTCATGTCTGACAGCGTTATGATGCAGTGAAAGGAAATCGACGGAGCCCTCCCCTCGGCATGGACTGCCCACTGCTTGTGACACAGCCTCTCGTTAATGACCGCCTTCACTTTCAAGTCCACCTTTAGACTCAGCACGAGTCACTTGCCCTTTCTCCAGCCCTGAGGGGCTCCTGCTTGACTCCTGTGCTACCTTTCTTTGTGCTTCTGCTGACTGCAGATTCGTACTCTATTCCTTGAGCTTGGTTTCCTCCAATTTGTCAGCAAGTCTAATGTCCATTCCTTCTAGAAATAGGGCTCTGCACCATGTGTCTGTCCTTCCTGTTTCCTCCCTGGACTTGAAAGCTGCCCTCTGGGCTCCTGCCTACAGAGTTCTTGTGCCTCTGCCCGCACTTAGCTCCCGTACCTGAGCTCCTGCTGCTGGCTTGCCGCTTAGAGGTGCTCAGCGGATGCTGCCTTCTGTGTAGTTACCTGGATGGCTTCTCGGCATCTGCAAATAGGTGATTTGACCCTTTTTACCTCTCACTTTACTTAATGCATTTACCTGGGCCAAGCCCCCTCCTCTCATGGCATGTGGTAAGAGGTGTAGGAAATACAGAGCATCCTTGACCTTAATTAAGAAGGACCGACAATGACAGCAACTACAGTTCAATGCATTCATTAATTCAGTGACTGTCTTGTATTGGTACTATACATTAAGTGTTGGAATCAGAGCATCAGCAACAACAAAAAAGATGAGATTTCCACTCTTGTGGTGCTTACAGGTTTCAGCATACTGCACACACATGTGTGTGAACATGTATGTAATTGCTGTTTCTGAAAAGGGAAGACAACGAAAACCACTATCAGTTTATAAATGGCTCAGTTGGATAACTTAAAGGACTAAAGTGATAGAACTATTTCAAAGTGGCTGTTAGGAAGTGTCACAATTGAGATGACATTTGAAGTGCCATGAAGGAGGCAGGTATCAGATGATCAAAGAGAACACATTTCCAGAAGGGGGAAAATCTGGGCAAAAGTCCAAAAATGGAAGTGAGCCTGGGCATCTGAAACACAGAGTGTCAAAGTGGCTGGAGTTAGAGGACAGGGAAGATGTGGTGGCAATGAGGCTGGTGGCTTTGGCGGAGGCTGGCTTTGAGAGACTTTCTGAACTGTGGAGAGAAGTTTGAGTTTAAATACAGTGAGATCTTTGAAGATTTTAAGGAGGGGATAACTTAATCTGAGTTATATTTTTAAACAAGCACACTGCTTCTAGATTTATATGGAAGGCTTTGAGAGACCCATGAGAGCAGCTTCTTGGAGTAGTTAGGCAGGAGGCTACATACATACAAATGCAGGAAAGTGAAGGGGCAATCTGAATACTGGCAGAAAGAACTGATGTAGGGTCGGGGCATCTTCAGGACCTATATTGAGCAAAGGGGCCGATGCTGCTACTGCTTTTTGAGGATGGAGAAGACTGAGAGCAAAGCAGGTTTGGAGGAGAGAAACCAGGCATTTTTTGGAGCTGTGTTAGGCTGTGAAAATGACAAGTAGACAGTAGGGTGTATGGGTGTTAAGGGCTGGCAGATGCCAAGGTTAGAGATGGAGAGTTGGATCACAAAATAAGAGGAAAATACATGTTGGTCTTTGACTCTGGTTTCTGGCAAAGGTCCTGTATCCCTTAGAGTTTCCGGGTGGTAGGTATGACTTTTGTTCTCATGAGGTGACTCCTGGTGGGATCCTGGATACTATACATGGGAACTGGTTACTGAAAACACCAAGTCATGACTAGACACAGGAACCTTCAGTTCCACCCCAACTTCCGTGGTGGGGAAAGGTACTGGAGTAAGTACTCAGTCATGCCAATGGATGAACTTCCATTAAAATGTCAAGTTATAGACTCTGCAGAATTGCTGGGTTGTGAGCAAATCTACATGCCAGCAGGGCGATGCACCCTAAGTTCATGGGGACAAAGTGCCTGTTCAGAACCTTCCCGGTCTTGCTCTGTGCCTCCCTTCATCTGCAGCTGTTATCATATCCTTTATAATAGAATGGATTTGTAGACATAAATGCTTCCCTGAGTTCTATAAGCCACTCTAGCAAGTGATCAAAACCAAGTTCATGGGAACCCCAACTTACAGCTCTTATTCAGGCAGGCAAAAACTTGGGACTTGGGACTGACACCTAGGGTGGAGGGGGGATCAGTCATGTAGGGTCAACTGATATCTCCAGGCAAATAGTGTCAGGATTGAGGTAAACTGTAGAACATCCAACTTGTGTCAGAGAATTACTTGATGAGTAGAAACCCCACATATTGGGGGGAAAATACAGGAATGACATGTTTTTTTCACAGGAACTGTCAGCAGAGACACATGTTTGCAGGCACAGGAGGGGAGGAGGTCGTGTAGGGAGACTAGCTAGAGAAGAGAAGGGGCAGCAGAAGGTCCAAACACTCTGGCATCTTGAAGCTGAGCTGATGAAAAGGTGCTTGAGAAGTGGTCAGAAATGTAGGAAAATATATTTAATAAGCCTTTATTGTGTGAGGGTGCAGGACAGTCTTTGATGTGGGTTAACTATTTTGATCTTGACCTCAGCTTCCAGACATCAGGCTGTCTCTTTCCAGTCCTTCTGCAGGTCAGCTCTGTGACAGTGGGAAAGACCCTCTGTAATTCAATTTCTTTATCTGCAGAATGAATTCATAAAAATATCTACCTCAACTTGAGGTCTTAAATGGATATATGTATAGTTTTAGGGAATTTTTGCCTCAATCTCTCTTTCACACACACAGACACACACATGCACACACACACACACACATAGAGAGAGAGAGAGTGAGAGAGAGGAGAGAGAGAGCGAGGGCACATGTTAAGCACCTTATAAATATATTACAGTTGCTTCTTTATCATATTTTGTGCAAGTAAGGCTCAAAGAAGTTTAAATTCTCAAAGGTCACAGAGCTTGTGAATGCTGGAGCTGGGGTTGAAGCAACTCTTTAAACTCTAAGACTACAGTATTTCTGCTTTCTTTTAATTTAAACCCTTGAAAATAATAGCAAACTGACTAATGACCAAGTCATTGTTCTGACGAGCTGTAGTGTCACACTGGAGAAAACCAAAACAGTTCATTCATTCAAATGGCCATTTAGCCTTCATTCTCCCAACCATATTGTTTTTATGAAGGGCTGAATGTTTGCAGCCTCACGACATCTACTCTCCATTTTGCCTGTGGAGTGACTATGTATACTCCTCTTCCTTCCTGCAAAAATGACCATCAGAGTTAGACCGGTGCAAAAATTCCTGTACAACTAGACAACCAAATATTCAGTCCATATATAAATACATAATGTGTTGACCTTTATTTTAAATTAAAAAGAAAAGCATAATCTCACTTTAAAGCATATTTTTTTAATTTTTAGTATGCAGACAAAATGGGGAAGTCAGTCTAAATAAAAGTTTTTTTAAAAGAAACATTTTTCTATTAATTTCAATTAAATAAAGCAATAAGCTAATTAATTATTGTCAAGCAGAGGAGTTGGGAAACTACTTCAATATATAGAGAAGAATGATTTGTATTTCACACACTGGTTGTTTATCCGCAAATTGGTGGTTTTAATTATTTGAAAGCAATTTGTTCTCTTCAGAAAATTAAATGTTCCTCTATGCAAGTGTTAGGCTGTTTTATTGGCAACATTTTTATAAAACAAAGTTAGCTTTAGCTTAATTCCTATCCAAATTAATGAACGTTTCTTTCATTTATGAGATCCTAAATCTTTTCTACTGGTGTTAAAATTGGGTTCTGTTGCTAAATTTGAGAGTGGAGAATTTCTCTATCCATAATTCCAATATCTAATTACAATAAATTATGTGAAAGTACTTTTGTCACTGAAAAAAATTGTGAGGAACATTGGTCAAACCTAACTGGTGACATAGCTGACAATGATATCATGTCTTAGGTTCCCCATCCATTTGAAATACATAGTTTCGTCTCAGTGTGCCACAGTGCATGCCATGCTGCAGACACTAAATGTTGGGGGAGAGCGGAAGAGAGGGGAGGTGGGAGGAAACTAGGTTCTTCATTAGAGTTTGACTTGGAAGCACTAGTTTCTGAACAAGGTCAATCACCAGGGTTTGGCACAAGCCTGAAAAGTTTCCGAACTCAGGCTGATGTGCTCTGAAATTCACCCAAGAATTGCTTACCTTATTACTGAGGAGTCACCAGATGTCCCGTCCAAGGACTAATAACTTTTATTCCTGTAGGCTACATCCATATGTGAGGAAGCAGAAGAGCGCATTTCAGAGCTGGTTAGTCAACTTTAAGTTATGCTCAGTGCACTGTGTCGGGAATACAAAAGCATTTTCCAGATGGCATCATAAAGCCAGTTCATTTTTGCAAAGCACCATCTCATTTTTGAGAAATAGCCCCTTGTTTTTCATTCCCCTTGGTCGTTTTAGAATTGCTTTTTCTTGCCATAAATGCAAGGCTTAAACTAGAGGGTCGGGTAGGAGATCTGTTGCATATTATAAAAAACTGTCAACAGGCTGTGAGTATTCAGATATGAATTGACGAGGAAGATGATAAGATACCACTGGCCAGGCCATGTAAGAGATAGAATGACAAATGGAGATAGGATTTTTCTTTCACTGTTAATGATATAACCTTGTGTGATTCACTTAATCATTTTGTATTTCAATATCTACATATATGAAGAGCTATTCTAACTCTAAGTAATTCTTTTGTGGATCTTCCAGGGTCCAACTGTCATTTGCATTGGTTCTTTACCTGCTTATTTACATGAACTCTGCTGTGGCCAAATCATTCACTCTCTTCCAAATATTCCTTGTACTTTTCCAGATTTGTGTCTTTCATCAAGCCTCTTTCCTGGGTTAGAACTCACCTTCTCCTCTTCTCTGTCTGGCTAAAACATATTCATCCTGTAAGTCACTCCAGTGAAGACACACACATATCCATGTCACTCTATGAGAGAGATTAATACATGTAAGCTCATTTAGTTAGCTGAACAATTTATAAAGTGTTATACCTATTTTATAGAGGAGAATGTGACTCGAATAAAAAGAGCTGTTTTAAGTTCTTACCAGAAATTTGTTTTAAAATGCAGATTTTAGACACCAGGAGTTCCTTCCACTGCTCCACACAGTCTTCTACTCTCATTTCTTGTGTACTTTGTTGCAATTATTGTTTTTACTGCTATGCCATACTTTTTTAAAATATGAAATTTCAGATTTCCTTTAAAAAATAGCCAATGTCTTAAAGAATATTTCTTACCCTGAAAAGTAAATTCTATGAGAGCAGAGAATTTGAGTGTGGCTTCCCAGCCATAAGTGCCTGACACGTAATAGGCTCCTTATAAATATTACTGAGTGAATCTGTGTTTGTCTTCTTTTATAGCACCTGGTCCTTCACATAACGGTTTCCAATGTATGTTTGTTTTTCTGGTGCAATGAGACAGTCTCCTCATAAAGATTTTTAGATTAATATTCTTGGATATTTGCAAAATCATTTTCCCTTATAGCTTTCCATGTTTGTTGTCTACCTTCTAATACTGATCTTGTTTACCTACCATGACTGGTCATAAATCATTAATTGAATCATTTACCCTACTCTTTATTTCTCACGCTGCCACCAGACACCAACGTGTTGTCTTCTAAATGATTCATAATGAGAGTCATGTCATGGAAATTTATCCTTCATAAAAATTGCTTACTAAATTTCATTTGTTAACTATGAATTGTCCCCATGCTAAGCACTTATTTGTAATATTTAATTCTCACAGAAGAGCAAAGAATCCCTCAGTCCCATTTTACAGGTTAGGAAATGAGGACTGAAAGAGAGTAAGACACAATTTCAGGACTGCCTAGACACGACGTGCTGAGCTGGGATTACAGCCTGCACTCCTGACGCTGCCCCTGTCTTCTAAATCTGGAAGAGGCTTAGTGTTTCTATAAACTGACATGATGAAGTTAAGCAAGATCCAACAGTCAGGTCAGTGAAGGACAAAGGGGACTACACTTTTGGAGGTTTGATTATTGGGAAAATTTTAGAATCAGTGACAGCCAGACAAATATCAGGTGTTTCAGATTGTTTTGTTGATAGAACTTGAGAAATCATTAAACATCGCAGATAAAGTTCCAGTTCTAATTAATGTTATTTTAGTGGGTGAGGGCTAGCTTCTATTCATTAGTGGAGAAAAATCATTAATATGTAACATTATTATCTCTAACTTGACTCTTTTTTTTTTTTTAAGATTTATTTTTTTTTTATTTATTTATGCACACAAGAGCTGGGGTACAGGCCAGAGTCATGGGAGGTGAGAGGATTCACCAGAGACAGAGTGGGGAGCAGAACAGGCAGACTGACTGAAACACACTGCCGAGGGCAGCAGTGGGCGAGGCAGGAGAGGTCTGCAGTGCCATGTGGGTCCCCTCCCTGGCCGGCGGCAGGGATTGAACTCGTGCTGCAGTGGCTGCGGTTTGCTTCATAGTGCGTTGCCTAACCCGCTGCACCACCAGGGAGGCCCTAACTTGACTCTCTTAAAGGCCAGTTGGTATTTATTAACATTTTGAATATGGGTAATATTTCACTAAGCTTATTTAACTAGACTTTATTGGCTAAATTATTTATTAAACTTTAGTTTTGGCTTATCATTGAGTCGTAGCTTTTGTTATTCCGGGAAGTCAGAATGAGCATTTTAGTAGAGCTTCGTGAATATTTGTATATGGAAATATACATGAAAAGCACAAAGAAAAATATGACTTCTAAGTATTTGCAATAGCTTTCAGTTTTTACAGTTTTGTCATTGGTGAGAGTCTCTTTTCTAAGTGAACCATACTTGAAAACTTGATTTAACCTAGTTTTCAGTTTCTTCATGTAAATTCCAATATCTTTACCATTGGTAAAAGGACCTTTTACAGTTGTCAAAGAGTAGATTTTTAGAATTTAGATGTTATTCCTTTCTCTGTTACCTACCATATGTAACACTGAACAAATTCCTCTGAAAAAGATGTTCACTTATGTAACTACAAGTTTATGTTAATATCAAACTCAAAAATTTGAAAGTGATCTATAAATCCACAAAGTGCTTGGAATTTCTTTAATTGTGTCACAATGTTAACATTGGGTAGAAGATTGGAAAATTAACATTTTACTATTTCCCCTTTTTTAATATAATAGATGCACAGGAAGCAGTAAATTTAGTTCATAATACATGTTATCAAGTTCAGTCATAGATGTTAAAGAGGGAAAAGCTGGAATGTCGCTTAAGAAACCATATGGTTGTGTGGCTCAGTTTTGATATTAATAAATCAGTAGCTTCTGACAGGCAAGAAACTGACTTTTATCTAATTGTAGGAGTCCAAAGTCTCCTGATCTGCAGGCTTTGAATCATTGCTTAGAAGAAGATTAAACAATATCTCCTTTCATAGAAAATTGGTAATTAATGATAAATTATTTAAATGATTTCAGATTGCCTTTGGCTTGAGTATATGCATATAAGTGGATGTCTTTTTAAAAGGATATCTCACTTTATTAGCAGAAAGGATACATTCATTAATTATTCACTAAATGTGCATTGAGCACCTACCATGTGTTAGGCTCTGCCCAGGGTGCTAAATTTCAGTGATGTATCAAATAAAGTCCCTATATTTAAGGAACTCACCAACTAGTGGAAGAAAAACACACATCAGCTGAAAGATACAGTCTATATCCCAATATCATATTCTTTGTCAGGGTTACCATAGCCAGAAGAAATAATGTGAGAAACATAGCATTATACCTAAAAGTCAGATAAGGAGAGTTAATAGATTAAAAATACAGAATTTATATATGGAAATCTTGATGCAGAAGGAGATAATGCAAAAAAAAAAAAAAGATAAAAAAAGTTAGATGGAAGTTAGCAATAATGAAGCAGTGACTCCTGGTCCACAAATGTGTGGGTAGGAGAGGAGGAAATTTTACAAGGGACTGGCCATGTGCCTATGCTACTCAGAGCCCTCAGGAGTCTGTGACAAAGGAACAGATTCCCCCCTCTGCAGGAGCCTCTAGCAGAGTCAGCAGAAGCCTTTATTTCTTCTCCCAATAACTGAGAGAAATGGGGAGGTCCAGGTGTGGGGGAACTGTAGGAAAGCCATGGCACCTCCTATAGCCCTGCTAACTCATCTTCAAATTACCTTTGTAAACCTTAATGAGGCTTTTATGACAAATACTACAGAAAATGTGGGGTTTCTTTTGCATTTGCCTTAATCCTGCAGTTTCCCTGCCTTAGCCAGGAGACGTGAGGTTGACATAGAGGGCAAGGGAACAAAAATTTAAACATGCATATTCTTAAGTTTGAAAATTTTGATCTTTATGAGAAGTATAAATAAATGGTTTGGAATCTAATATTTGGTTCCCTGGTCATTTTGTCTTCACCTCAGTTCTGTAGTGTTTCAGTGCGGGTCTTTTGTTGGCAGGAAGGACTTCTTGAATTGAGCTGAGTTTAAATTTTTAGTGACAGAAATCACCAGAGTGACCTGAGTTGTCCTGGAGAAGCTACAGAAACACAGCTCAAGGTAGAAATGAAACCCAGTTTCAGGAAAAGAGAGCAAGCAACATTTAGTAAACCAGAATTTGTGATTTGAGAAAGTTGTATCACCTAAGTCATATGTGATCTCAAGGGCATCCATCACAAAAAATTTCCCTGACACTTCTCTGAGTCTCTCATATTTTTTTAACTAGTAAAATGTGTTTCATCCTAGAAATAGGATCTTGGGTTAACTAGATAATAAGAGTTTCTGTTGAAATACAATTAATTTATCAGTCCATTAACAAGGGCAAGCGATTGATGATCAGTCCTTCCTTCCCTGTATAACTTTGAAAAAGGGGAAGAAGATAACAATATTTGGAGGCCCAGGGGTCAATAGCGACAAAAGAGCTGCAGGGAGAAGAGATAAAGTTACACACCAAAGAGGAATTGTTTTCTGAGGATCCCTTGAGTTGCAAGTAGTTCTTTTTTACATGATGTAGAAAGATGTTTCTTTTTAAGAAACTAATTTCTGGGGTTTTTGTGCGGTAACACCCTAGCTGGATTAAAGCTACTAGAAAGTGCTTTAAGAGCTCTGCATCATTAGACTTAAACTTTTCTTTTTGTTAAGTTCTTATTTACTAAAGCTGAAAAGCCCTCTCCAGAACAACTTTTCCTTCTGTTTACTAGTATTTTGTATCTGACAAATGAAATGGTTTGGGTTATAAATGGAAGGCTGAATAATGCATTGAGCAATGGGCTGGTATGTTGCCTGTCACCCTGGGTTCTTACCAGGAGCAGGCCTGCCTGCAAAAGTCTTGAAGAGGTCGGACCAGCTGTCTGTCTATCTGTATCAGGGACTATGGAGAAGGAAATGCTCTAAAGGAAGAGAGTCCAGATTCACAAGTTTACAAGGTGAGGCACTGCAGTCAAGACTGAATGAAATCTCAAAGAACCTATTCGTGGAAAGCTCTGTCAGACCCTAGGAACTACTCAATGAAGCAAGGCTTTGTGGTTCTTAAGGAGGATTGGGGTGAAGATGTTTGCTCCACTCGAGGGTGGTATTGGGAGCCCAGAGAAGTGGAGAAATGGTCAGGATGGAAACCTAGGACAGACTGTATCTGGAGAGGACTGGCCTGGAGATAGCACCTCATCAGCTTCTCCATGGCCTGGAGGAGAACAGAAGAGCAGAACAGACAAGAGGCCACTGTGGTAGGGATTGTAGGTAAAAATACTCCCTTGTCCCTGAGCTTGAGGGAAGCAATTAACCTCAAAAAGGGATATGAAGAGGCAGTGCTGGGGCCTGGAGAAGGACTGGAATTTCTTCAGTGAGTGGAGTCAGTGAAGGACCTACTGTGTGTGTGTGTGTGTGTGTGTGTGTGAGAGAGAGAGAGAGAGAGAGAGAGAGGGGAGAGGAGAGAGAGAGAGAGAGAGCGGAGAGGAGAGAGAGAGAGAGAGATGTTCACTGTTATTGCAAATCTATTTTTTTATTCTCAAGCTGATATGTTCTGGAAAAGGAGGGTTCACTTCAGATTTTGCTAGGAATCTTCTGAGAAGATTTTGGTTACACATTGTTTAGAGTCCACTTTATTCGGGGAGTCCTTCCTCTGACAGCATCCTAGCATTTTATCAACTTCGCTACCTTAAAGTGCTACTTTAACATGCAGTTTTAGCAGGGAGGGACCTGATTTGTGGTGGTTTCTGGGGGATAGAGAGCTGTGGAGGTGCTAGTCATTATGCTTGCTTTCTAGGTAGTGGGTGGTCTACGTAGAGGGAGGTTAACCCTATGGGTGCAGTGAAGGTGGAGGGAATTGGTTCAGTGAGCCTGGCCTGGCCTCAGTTTCTTCATCTATAAAAATGAGATGATTCCGTGTCTGGAGAATCACCCACAGAACTTAAAAAATAGGTACTCAAAACTGCTAACTACCAAATTAGAATAAGATGCTGGTATGTTTTTGTCAGAGTCCATTTCCAATGAACAGGGTTGGGGAGAGGTGCTAAATGAACCAAGAAATAAAGAAATGACAAACACAAAATAGTTTAAGAAAAGTGGACCCCAGGGACTCAAAGCCTCTCACGCTGGGCTCATGTGTCCCGAGTGCTGGGCACAGCTCATATTTATTGAGAAAAACCGCTCCCCTAGGTTAGTTACAAGACAATGGTTTGTTTTTTTATTTCTTAGTATCCAGCATTATTCCAGCACACATTCAACGCCAAGTTCTCTGTTTTTAGGCCGTGCTGCTCTCCCTTCTAATCTAGCTGACTCCCAGGCAATGGTTTCACTGGCACAAGAAGGAACATCCTGGTCTGTGCTGGGGCCGGTCTTCCAGCCCACGCTGATCAGTCTTGTAGCCGTGACCAGTGTTCTGGCTGTGACCCAGATATTTTCCTTGTCTCAGCACTCCATGCCTTAGGGGTCTCCAACACATTTTATTTTATTTTTTAAAGATTTATTAATACATGCATACAAGAACTGGGGTACAAGGCAGAGGTGCAGGGGGTGATAGGATTCACTAGAGACAGAGTGGGGAGCAGAACAGGTGGATCTACTGAAATACACTGCTGCAGGGAGCAGTGGGCAGGACTGGAGAGGTCTGCTGTACCATGTGGGTCAGCTCCCTGGCCGCAGGAGATGGACCACTTGCTGAAGTGGCAGAGGATAACTTCATCATGCTGACTTAACCCCTCGAGCCACAAGAAAGGCCTAATGCTACATTTTTAAAGAGCCCCCAGAAATGTCCACCATTGCTTAAGGACCCCTGAGCCAGGTTTTTCTCTAAGTTCCCTTCCAACTTTAAAATACTGGTTTTTTAATCTATAAAAATATTATATTTTTAATTTATCACTTGTCTGAGATTAAATTGGCACAGCATATTTTTAAAGCCTTAGGAATTTTCCTATTCTTTTTTTTTTCTTTTATTAAAATATTTTAAAATTTACACATACTTGCCATTTATTGTAATCCCCATGTATTCCCCATCACCATCTCACCAGTGCACCATCACCTCAGTCCCTCGTGCTCCCATCTTCCCTCAACCCTC
>JAGFMF010011417.1:1420346-1431443 GCA_019455555.1 Galemys pyrenaicus
GGAGGGAGGGAGAAAGGAAGGAAGGAGGGAGGAGGGAGGGAGGGAGGGAGGGAGAGAGGGAAAATGGAACATTTAATTTTCCTTCGGTTCTGAGGGTTGGGAAAGTTCATGTTTTGTGAAGGGTTACTTTTATACACCGTTGCTCTTGTAATTTGGCACCTACTAGATAGTGTTCAGATGTACGCAAGAAGCTTGCTCTTTTTGAAAAGCTATTTCTTTGCTTTTCTTCTAATATCCTTTCAGCTTGATATAAGACTTAATACCCAGGTGAGAAATGATAAAGTACATTTTACAAACTAAAGAAACTGAAGACAGAGTTATATCCCTATTATTTTTCCTATAATCTTTATGGTGTTTTTAAAATTTTTTCCAATTATAAAAGTCTCAAGGTCAAATTCCTTTCATAAAAAAAGCAGAATCATGGCTACAATCAGATGACTGAGACTGTATTCATAGAATATAGGTGCATAATACGCCTTAGAAATTAATTTACTTTTTACCCATTTTAACTGAATCATGTTAATGATTATGATTTTTAAAACGTACTTTTGATTTTAAAAATGTGCTTTTAGTAGATCCTGCAAAAAAATCTCTCAGTTGTGATAGCTCTTCAAAAAAAAAACATACTTCCATTGTACTGAAGGAGCCCTCACCAGCACTTTTAATGTGACTTTCCATTTCTTATTGTGTTTTTCTAGTAAGTTAAACAGGTACCTAGTGAATAAATCCACTGTATTCAAGTCTTAATGTGCTTAGGCTTGCTTGGCCATGTAAGATTTCTGGCAGGCCTATGAAGCCTCACAGGCCATGAGCATTTCCACAAGTATTTCATGATGAAAAGCAAGGCAACGGTGATTGGCCTGGAAAAACCATTGTGGAATGTTTTGGGTAAGGACCCATCTATGACTTTGAATGACCCTGGATGAGTTTCCAGCTCCCCCGTGACTTGAGAACATGAACCATCACCTGGACAACCCACAGCCTGCCCCAAAATAGAATAACTAGCTAAACAAACCCTGTACCCTGGCTCCAAAGAGTAACTCATTTTTTAGTTTAAACATCATGTCAGTATTTATCATTCTTCCAGAGTATCTGACAATTAATTCTCTTGCAGTGTGATACTGAAAAAAGAAAGTCAAGAAGAATGAGGTCAAGAGTTCCTAAAAGAGATCCCTAAAAATGTGAGTAATTGCTTTAGTTTTTTTCCTTCGTTTTTAGCAGAATGAAAGCCAACTCTAATCATGACATAGGGCTGCACAACTAACTTCATCTCACAGTGATGTCTGGGAAGGAACCATGATGGAGAATGGCATCTCAAAGTAAACGGGCATTCCTGCCTCTGTCTTTGCTGAAGCTGGGGGGACTTGGGAGGGCAAAGGGAACGAGGGGAACTTGCCGTCTGACCATAGTGCCACACAGGCGTTTCACTACAACCACATGTTAATATGAGGATGAACAATTTTTCAATTAAACTTTCCATTTTGAGATCATCGTAGATTCACATTCCATTATAATAATACAGAGAGATCCGATGTGCCCTTACCTGGTCTCTCGCCATGATAATATCTTGCATGACCTTGTACCATGTCACGACCAGGGTGCTGACACCAATACGGTCGAGAGAGGGAACATTCGTCTCCCCACAAGGAGCCCTCTTCCTAACCCCCCATCTTCTTCACTTTGACATCATTAGTTTGTTCTCCATATAGGTGTCTTGCTGTTTCAATAATGTCCTCTAAACAGAATTATACAGTATACAATCGTTTGACACTGGCTTTTTCCCACTCAAGGCAATGCTCTGGAGATTCATCTTGAATGTACCAGTGGTTTACTCCTTTTCATTATTGAGTAGTACTCTAGCGAAGAGATGTACCAGCGTTTTGTCACTATTTAACCATTGAAACACATCTGGGCTGTTTCCAGGTCTATTTCATTAGGTCTATTTTCAGTAAATCTGTTATAAACATGCACACACAGACTTCTTTTTAAAGTGAGCATAAGTCCTCATTTCTGTGGGATAAATGCACAGAAGTTAAACTGGTAAGTCATATGGTAGTTACATGTTCAAGTTTTTAAGAAATGCCAAACTATTTCCCAGAATGACTGCAATTTTAAGTTCACAATATCAATGAATGAGTGACCTAGGGCCTCTGCATCCTCACCAGAATTTAGTGTTGTTTCTACTTTTTTAAATTTTAGCCTCACTAATTGACATGTATTGATAATTCATGTGATTTTAGTTTGCTTTTCTCTGATGACTGCTATTGTACATCTTTTCACATACTTGCTGTCATCTCTCTATCCTCCCTGATGAAATGTCTTTTTTTCTCCTTCCCCTTTCATTTTGGATTTATTTTTCTGCTACTGTGTTTAAAGGGTTCTTTTATGAGTCCTTTGTCTCCTGTGTGACTTACAAATATTTCTCTGTATCTTTTAATACTCACATCTTTTAATCAGTAGTACCATATCTTTCCATTTATTTAGTTAATTTCTTTTATTGTAGTTTTCAGTGAAAACTGTGTGCTTTTGGGTGCACTTGTTAATATCATGTGTTTTTAATACTGGTGTCCATGTGTTTATTTTTATTAGTACATTGAAGTTTATATATTGATCTTCTGTATTGCTTCCTTACTGAACTGACTTACTAGTCCTTGGAAGTTTTTGTATGTTTCTTGAGCTTTTTATAAATGTAGTCAGTGGTGTCACTGACCACTTGTTCTCTTCTGATCTGTATGCTTTTTATTTCCTTTCTTGCCTCAATGCACTGGCTAGAACTTCCAGTTCATGTTAAATGAGAGTAAGGAGAGCTGCATTTTTACATTCATCCTAGTTTTATGTGAGAAAGAAGCATTTAAATTTTTAATAGTAAGTATAATGTTACCTATCAGATTTTTGTATTTACTCTTTATCAAGTTGAGGAAGTTCTCCAAATTCAAAGTTGTCAGAGACTTTTTTTAAAAAAAAATTATTTATTTATGATATAAAAGCTGGGATACAGGCCAGAGGCACAGGAGGTGAGAGGATTCACCAGAGACAGAGTGGGGAGCAGAACAGGCAGATCTACTGAAATACACTGCCGGGGTGAGACAGGAGAGGTCTGCTGCACCATGTAGGTACCCTCCCTGGCTGGGGATCAAACTCATGCTGCTATGCAGTGGATGCTTCACAGTGCTGCACTCAACCCACTGCGTCACCAGGGAGGCCCATTTGTCTGAGAGTTTTCATCATGAATGGCTGACCCACGTTTGTCAAATGCTTTTTCTGTATTGATTGATATGACCATGTGTTTTCTTCTTGGGTCCTGTCCATATGGTAGATTTTATTCATTGTTTTTCAAATACTGAACCAGTCTCAGACCCCTGGTGTTAACACCACTTGGTAATGGTGCAAAAATCATTTTATATATTGCTGAATTATGTTTGTTAATTCTTCATTAAGGCTTTCAGCACCCATATTTGTTCTGGATATTGGTCAGTGGTTTTCTTTTGTTTTTTTTCTTGTGTTTTGGTTTTTATTTGATGGGGGAGGGTTGGTATGTCCTTGTGTACTTTGGATGTCAGACTGATTATAGTGTCATAAAGTGAATAGGGATGTGCTCCTTACTCTTCTGTGCTCTGGGAGAAATTGTGTAGGATTTTTATTAGTTATTTTTCAAAGGTTTGGGAGAATTCGCCAGTGAAACTATACCAAAAATTTTCTTTTATGGGTGTTTTAAGGTTGTGAATTCAATTTTCTTAATGGTATTGGGCTATTCAACTTACTTATTTCATATTAGGTGAATTGTAGTAGCTTGTGTTTTTGAGGAATTTGTACATTTGTACATTGTACTTGCATGTAAATTGTCAGATTTATACATGTAGAATTGTTAGCAATATTTCCTCATTGTCCTTTTGATATCCACTGGGTTTGTAGTAGTCTGTTTCATTCCTTATGTTGGTAAATTTGATCTTTTGTTTTTTCCCTTGTTCATCTTTCTGAAAGTTTGTTGATCTTATTGATCTTTTCAAAGACCAAAAAAATGTTTCCTTTTTTTTTTTTTATTGTGCTGCTTTTACTTTCATTAATTTCGGCCCTGTGAGGGTTACTTTGCATTTTTTTCCAAATTGTTGGCATGGGAGTTTATATTTCCTGTATTGATTGATCGTATAACCCTATTGTGGTCAGAGAAAACAGTGTGATTTTTTTTAAAGATTTATTTATTTGTGCATACAAGAGCTGGTGTACAGGCCAGAGTCACGGGAGGTGAGCAGATTCACCAGAGCCAGTGGGGAGCAGAACAGGCAGATCTACTGAAATACACTGCTAAGGAGAGCAGTGGTTGAGCAGGAGAAGTCTGCTGCATCATGAGGGTCCCCTCCCTGTCCTGCGGATGCTTCGCAGTGTGGTGCTCAACCTCCTGCGCCACCAGGGAGGCCCCCACAGTGTGATTTCAATTATTCTAAATGTATTGAGGTTTGTTTTATGATATGGGATAAGGATGACCTGGGTTAATGTTCCAAGAACCCTTGAGAAGACTATGTATTCTTTTGTCATTAGGTAGAGTGACTATACTGTCGAAAAGATCTTGGTTAATGATGTTGTTGAGTTCTTTCATGTGCTTGCTAATGTTATATATAGTTATTTTTTCAATTATTGAGCGATGACTGTTGAAGTCTCATCTATAATTATAAATACATACATTTTTCCTTTTAGTTCAATTTTTGCTTCATAGTTTGCAGCTCTGTTTGGAGCTTACCAATGCAATTCCTATGTCTCCTTAGCAGACCTATATTTTGTCATTATATGTGGTCTCTTTTGTCTCTAGTAGTTTTCTTTGCTCCAGAATCTACTTTGTTGGTTTCTGATGCAGCCACTCCTGCTTCTATTTGCGGTCCTTTTATTGGCACCCCTACCTGTATTATCATATTTGAAGAAGGACTTTTTGGTAGAAAACATTGTGGGCCATGTTTTTAATTCCTCTGCTGATCTCTTTTCCTTTGCCATTTTTCCCTGTCCTCCTTCTGTTCTCCCCTTCATTTGTTCTGCGTCAGACACACAGGCACCCTTGCTATTCTTCCTCAAACTGAATGGGCAGCTACACCTTAGGGCATTTGCCTTTTCTTGTTCCCATAGGTTTACCTGAATGTCATCACCCTCTGTGAAAACAGAAACCCACCATTCCATCATATTCTCTGTGTCCCTTCCCAGTGCATTTGTCTCTTCAATAGTCATCCCAGCTAGCATGGGACCTGTTTTTCATGTTTCTTTTGTTTGCTAGATGTATACCCTCACAACAATAGAAACTCCTCTCCTAAGTCTCCTGTGCTTCGAGCAAGACCTGGCTCCTGGGAAATACTCAATACTTATTTGGTGAATGAGTGAAAGAATGGAAGGGCAGGCTCCTGGCTTGCTCTGCAGTGTCATCTGTGCATTCTTTTCCTCCCATCAGTTCTCTAGTACCACTGACCTTTCACCTCCTTCAAGGAGACCAGGTCTCATATTTCAGCGCATGCTGCTCCTGCTGCTGGGTCCATCCTTCTCCCCATTTCTACCCCTGCTGCCCAACCCCCAAAAAACAACCAGCAGCCAACACTGTCTCAGAGACTTCCTGTGTCCCTGGTACTAGGTCAAGTTCACCAGTGAGAACTTTGCTTAACATTGATTACATTTTGTGATTAATGTTTGTTTGGGGATTATTTAATTAATGTGTGTCTCCTCTCCTGGACATTAAGATCAATTAAGACAGAGCCTATGCCTGCTTGGCTCAGCACTTTATTCTTAGCATTTTGCATAATATCTGACACATGGTAGATAATAAATATTTTCCAAGTGAATGAAATAATAAATCAACGAATAACTGAGTACTCATTTAAAAATGGTTTAGCTTCCAGAAATGATCATCAGGGAGATTAAGAATTGGAAGAATGGCACCGGTGCAGCTGTTAGCCTTAAAGGACTGCCTCGTTTACCGAACCAGCTGCTACCAGGTCAGAATATGTTTAGGGAAAGGTAGAGGAAGTGGTAGCTTCTCTTTTCTTGGTGACATTCAAGTGATGGTGGTCCACTGCATAAGGGAAAGTGGCGTGAAGGTATTCATGTTTCTCCCCCACAGAGCTGCTGACCATTTAGTCTGAATAATTCTTTGTGGTGGGATCTTTCCTGTGGATTACATGATATTTAGCAGCATTCCTGGCCTCTATCGCTCTGATGCCCATAGCATAGTTCTGTGCCCATAGTGATAATCAAATTGCCTCCAGAGTTTGCCAAATATTCCTCCTGGGAGTCAACATTGTCCAGGTTGAGCATCACTGAGGTAGATTTTAACATTTTGAATGGAGTCAAAATAAGAAAAAAATATGAGGAAGGAGAACAAGAACAAGCATGTGTCTCACCATATGGGAGACTATGTGTGTGACTGGTGAGCTGCATCAGGACTTACACAATGACAGGAGCATCTGAGGGCCCTGCTGATCAGCGGACAGTGGGTCTCTGCTGCACCAACACCATGGTGCCTGTGGTCACAGGATGTTCTCTAGACATAGGTCACAAAACAGATAAAAAAGTAAAGAAAACAATACTGGTTTGATCTAGGCTTGGGCTTTTCTCTAGCTAAACATCAGTGAAACAAAAACATGAGGGGATAAGGGCATTACAATTTGATAACATTTGCTAGATGTTAGTTATCAGGAAGGTAGGTGTAATCCTAATACAGACGTACCTTGTTTTATTGTGCTTTGCATTTTTAGGTTTTGCAGATAACGTGGGGGTGGCTGTTTTTACAGATTGAAGAATTGTGATAACCCTGAATCAAGCAGACATATTGGCATCGTTTTCTAACAGTGTGTGCTCACTTTGTGTCTCTGTAGCACATGTCGGTAATTCTTGCAAAATTTCAAACTTCTCATTCTGTTTCATGCCTGTCATAGGGAATCTCATATACTCTTACAGTTGTTTTGAAAGTACCTGAAGATATGGAACTAAGAGTAGTATTAGAAGTAGAAGTAGAGTCTGAGATTTGACTGAATTATTGAAACCTCATGATAAGCCTTAGAGGGTGAGGAGCTCTTTCTTATGGATGAGCAAAGAAAGTTGTTTCTTGAGATGGAATGCCTCTCCTGGTGAAGATCCATGAGTGTTATTGAAATGACAACAGTGGGTTTCGAATATGATATAACTTTAGTTGACAGAGTGGCCAGGTCTGGGAGGATCGACTCCAATTTTAAAAGCAGTTCTAATGTGGGCAAAATGCTATCAAACAGTATCACATACTGCAAAGAAATCACTCATGAAAGGAAGAGGCAACCGATGGAACAAACTTCATTGTCTGATTTTAAGAAATTGCCACAGCAGTCCCAGCCTTCAGCAACCTCCACCTCAGTCAGTACCCATCAGGATCAAAGCAAGACTCCACCAGCAGAAAGATTACAACTTGCTAAAAGCTCAGATGACGGTTGACCTTTTTATCAAAATGGAGTTTGTCCTTAAGATGTACACTGGATTTTGTTTAGACATATGCTATTGCACACTCAGTGGACGACACTGTAGTATAAATACAACTTTTATGAGCACCGGGACAGCAAAACATTCACGTGACTCATATTACTGTGGTATTCTCGTTGTTGTGGGGTCTGAAACTGAGCTACAGCATCTCAGAAGTTGCTTATTTCCAGGTCTCAAATTTTGCTGCATGTTATACTCTCATGAGTAACTTTGTAAAGACCCAGCGCTCATGCCACACCCCCTCAGGACTTCTGGGCTGGGGCCTGACATCTCTCATGTTGGAGGTGTCAGATGATGGCAAATGCAGAAGCTCTTGCAGACCTGAACTTGACTGCCACTCTCTCGAACTGCGATCCCACAACCAGCAGCATCTGCATCACCCGGGAACCTGGTAGGAGTGCAGGTTCTCAGGCTCTTCCCCATACCTACTGAATCAGACAGCCTGGCATGAGGCCCAGTAGCCTTATTTTGACAACACCTCTGGGGGATTGATTGATGGGTTCTCAATTTTGACAAACATTGCTCTTTTTAAAAGGTAGTGTTTGGTGCTCTATATTACAGAAATTGTTTAAAAGTAGTCCAGTATGATTTTTGTATATGTGCTATGTGGAAGATGGACCAGTAAGTGTCCTCTGGACACACAGGAGGGTCCCATGTAGCCAAGATGCCAGAGGTCCAGAACAGTTAGGGGACAAAGTGGGCACCGGTACTTTGCCCCCTTTGGTGCCACACACACAAGCAGGATATTCTTTTAGGACCTAGTCAGGGCACATTTTTTCCTCTTCTGTCCCCGCATCAGAAATGAGTGTATTGTCCTTCTATGTGAAAGGAAATGTAAATAGGAAATGTTTAGCATTTTCTTAAATCCCTTCACAGATTTCCTGCTCACTGTTCAGGTTTCATGAACAAACCCTGCAGGGTACACTCAGCTCCCCCAGAGAAGGATGTGCGAATTGGTGCCTTATCTTCAGCCTTTGGGAGGCTAATGGCTAAACTTCCTGCTGCCTGGACTTTTTTCCTGTTCTATATGTGAGCTGGGGTGTGTGGTGCAAGCATGTGTGTTGAGGGAATAAAGATTTTCTTAGGGAATCCTAAGGCCTATAATGTGCATAAGATGTGATGTAGCCAAATTATTTTTCCTGCCTTTAATTATTTCCCTGTTTGCCCAGATTGGACTCCTTCTACCTAGCTTTAGCAGTCTCCTTCTTCACTTTCCTGTAGGGAAGGAATGACTCTTTTCATCTGCAGTTACCCAAGGCTGCCAAGAAATGGCTTTTAGTAGACTGCAGCAGAATTCTGAATACAAATAATCAGGGGCTTACCAAGCAGCATTAGGACATAGACAACTGTCCACTCAAGAGGAAAAATAGCAATTAATGCAGAGTCAGGATTCAAACTTGGTGAGAGAATTATTTACCTGTGTGTTTAGGTGGGCAGGAAGAAAAATATATAATATAAACTGGATTAATGAAACAAACCAAAAAATGACAATAATGGTCTCTTTCTCCAAATATAAAAACAAAACAGTGAAAAGTGAAGTATGTATTTCCTTATATTTTTGTGTGTTTTATTCAGATGATATCATGTTGCCTTTACATCCAGAGGTGGTGTTATTTTTATTGATTTTGATTCAGCTCCTAAATGCAAATCATAGGCATGTAAATTCCTGATATATTGCAGAGTTGCATCTCCCTACAGGATGTTTATCGAGCATTCTGAACTATGCAGAACACAAATAATAACCTGAGAGTGTGGAAAAAGGGTCTTTGAAACAACAAACAAAGAGTGGCTATTCTAGAGCACTGCTTCTAAAGGATTTTGGGTTAATCCAAAATTTAGTTGCAGATGTCCTAAGGTTAGTTTCTTGTGTATCAGGCACTTGGCCTCCAAGGAAACCCTCGTGCTGATATGGGATATGGGAAGTGTTTCATACAAATTTAATTCATTTTATCTTCACAAAGGTCTTCCAAGTAGGTATTTACTATCGTTAAACTCATTTCACATGTCCAGAGACAGAAACACTGAGAGGTCAGGCAGCTTGACCAAGGCCATAGTCCTGGAAAATGACAGATCTGCTGCTTGAACCCAGAAGGCGGCTACAGAGTCTGTGCCACATTGCTCTACGGTACTTTCTCCCACTACCAAACAAAACAGATCGAATTCATGAGCATATTTAAATAAACTGCTATGTTTAAACAGGCACATCTGAAAAGCAGTAACATGAGCATTGAGCTAGTTTGCATGTTTCATACACCAGGTTATTCTGCTTTCTCAGCACTGAGTGGAAAGCATTACCCTAAAGCTCAGAGATCCTAAAGTGCTATCAGGGGAATTTCTCCAGCACTTACATTCTTTACCCTTAGACACAGTCCTAATGAACTTGACCATCTGGTTCTCAATTCCAAGGCAGATTAGAAACAGACTCTCTTGGTGATTTTAAAATGTTGCTTTTGAAATCAGAATGCCTTGGGCCAGCTCCCTGACCCTACCAACATTTTACCAGGGTTACCTTACTCAGGTTATTTAGCTAAGTCTGATTTCTCTCATATAAAACAAGTTCAGAGCATAGATGTGCCATATGTTATGGGGATTAAATGAGATAACCATGTGATACATGCTGATGTGTGTGGCACGTGATGAGCACCCTGGTAATGGCCTTGAATGGGATAGCAGTGGTGTGTGATGGGAGCCACCTACACTGAGATGATCATAAACAGACAAACATTAAGATCAGTGGTCCTTCCTTCCTTCCCTCTTCCCTCTCTCCCTCCCTCCCTGCCCCCCTCCCTGCCTCCCTCCCTCCCTCCTTTCCTTTCTCCTTTCCATCCCTCTTTCTTTCCTTCCTTCTCTCCCTCTCACCCTCTCTGCCTTTCTTTCTTTATCTGTGCTTGGGAATATTCTTCAGAAACTCACATAGCTTTAGAAATATTCATAAAAGTTTTTTAATGGTAGCATTTTACAAACTAGCAATGGGCTTTTTGAGAGGATCAGTTTTGGATAAATTATGTAGAAAATAGAAAGGAAATTCCTCTCACTGCTTTCAATAGGGAAGAAACCTATTTTTCTTATATCCCATAATAGCCAGAGTGACTGTTTGATCCACTGTCTGCAATTCCTTCACATCATCCCCTCAGGGGTATATCAGACAATTCTTTTCCAGTCTCCCAACCTGATTTTGGGAATGCTAATCAAGGCCATATATAAAAGACTGGGGATCATATCAGATCAGTCTGCTGGCTGAAAACTAAATAACTAGTAATATGTGTATTACCAAGCAAAATTGTATTTGCACTGAAGATATGTTTGCAAGAATTATTCAAATATAAAAACTCAATTGAGAATGGAATCACTGCTGCTCACACATGTCAGCCACTTTTTCAATGATATGATCTCTTTAAGAATTCTCTCACTTTCACGATTATGTAAAAGATATGCTTTTCAGAAAATAATCTTTATTAATGAGTCACTAATATAGTCTTGCTGCCTACTGCAGCATTTGGTAAAAGAGTCTGCTGAAGAACTCTTTACAATAGGGAAGACCTGGAAACAACCTAAATGCCCAAAAACAGATGAGTGGATCGGGAAGCTGTGGTACATAGACACGATGGAATATGACTC
>JAGFMF010011417.1:1431495-1459742 GCA_019455555.1 Galemys pyrenaicus
CACTGGTGAGATGGTGATGGGGAATACATGGGGATTACAATTAATGGCAAGTATATGTAAATTTTAAAATATTTTAATAAAAAAAAGAAAAAAAAAAGAGTCTGCTGAAGAAAGATTCAAATTCATGAGCAAACTCCTTACAACCTCCATTATAGATGTTTTGTGAGTAAATCATGATCATTCTGTCAGGAGAGGTACACCAGCACACCTAGAAGCTGCCTCTGTACCTCCCTTCTCTTTCTAATTGTTGACATGAGCGGTGAAAGAGAAGTCTACAGAAAGGAACTTAGCACAGAGTCTGGCAATCCCACCCACTAAGTAGTTTTAGTCCAAACATGGTTTGGTAAGAAGGTGAAGGACAGAATTTTTCAACTGAGTATTGGGTGCTTATCAAAACGAAAAGGATTATCTTCAATTCTGAGAAGCAATTGGCTACATTTGGCTTCTGTATTTTTGCTATAAAGAATAAGTCCATATCAGGCCTTTCTAAGAGGTGTCACATGGCATATAGATTATTTCAAGTTGAGGTCTATGGAAGCCCTGCAGGGGCATGATATACTTTACCAGCCCTTTTAACAACCTAGAAGAATGAAAATTGAAGTACAACCCAGAATTAGGATTTTTACTAGAAATAATCTCTCTACTGGAGAAACCTACTTAATGGCAGGGCAAACATGTAATCGCAGGGCATTTAATCATGAGTCACCATCTTCCTGTTGTAAGGGTTCCCCTTTTTCCTCTTTGAATCCATAGGCCACTATCCTATATAGATATAGATATAGATATAGATATAGATATAGATATAGATATACCATCATTTTACCCCATTTACTTTAGAATCTATAGCTATGTAATTCACCATACATGTGTTGATTACATGTGGGCTCTCTTCCTACTAATCTATAGGATTTCTCCTACCAGTTCTTGAGGATATTACTTGGATTATATTATATTAATTGGATTGCTCAACCAGTTCTTGAAGAACCCAAAGAGGTAGAGCTGCCAGTGGGGAATGATGACTCCTTTCTCTAGAGCAAGTGGAGAAGCAAATTCTTAGGTTTGGTAAACATGGTTAGATTCCTTCTTTGTACTGTGTGAGAAATAAAGTATAATCCTTATGCACAAACTTAAGAATTCCTCTCTCCTCATTTCTCACACAGCACAGTCCCTGACCTTCCTATCAAGACTAACTTCTTGTTAGGTGAATTGATGGCCCTAAACACATGATGTCACAAGTTTCGGTGAAGCAGTTGGATTATACTGGAGAGACTGCTGAGCTGAGTCAAATGATTTGGGGTCTAACTGTGTAAACCATTTCCTTGCTGTTTGGTGTGGGCAGTCTCAGAAGTATGAAGACTATTATAATGCACTAGTACAGACAGGAGAGTAAGGACAGACAGGGAGAGATCATGGAGGTGGTAGTCTAAAAAGAGATCAGGAAAAAGAATGCCTAGGTGAGTGGCAATTTAAAGTTACAATTGAGAGAAGTTATTTCAGTGAGAATATCCTGGAATAAAAGGCTCAGGGTGAGGGAAATGTTTACAGAAAGAGATAAATGATCAGCAAATAATTGTAGGAAGTTAGTCTCTCTCAGATATCACCCCCCCCCCAGTACATTATCTCCTGAGTAAAACCCATTATTTAAAGCCATTTTTTATTGGCAGTCCTGAATAGAATAAACAGTGGTCTTTGATTGCAGGCTGCAGTTCCCAGTTATTGCTTACTGAAGTCATCAAGAAGGCATTTTTCAACTGTGTTCAAAAAGCTCCACAAAGGAGATCTAATAGTTCTTGTCTGCTCAGTTTGGGTGTATCCTCACAGTAGTGAACTTTTGGGACACCTGTTCACATCAGTCTCAGAAATGAAAATGGAATTTCCTCAGAGATATCTAGATTCAGGAACAAAATGCAATGTACTAGGTGGAGTGAGGCAAAAACAAGTGATTGACTATTAAGGGTATTGGCAATGAGAGGTTGGTGGAGGTTTGGTATCCATTATATGGAAAACCTGAATATAAAGGCCCAGAAACTGGTGACTACAGTGAACATTGGTTTGCCTATCCATCTCGGTGTGTGTATGAGTATGCGGAAGTTGATTTATTCTTGAATGTGTTTGAAGTAATTTCTAATCAACTGTAGGGATCATCACTTTTAATTTTCTTATTCTATTTTCTGCTGCTTCCTAAGTTTGTATCATTGATTTAGCCTGGATGTCACTTAACATTAATAACTTGGATTGAAGTCTGTGAAACTAACAAATTCTGCAAGAAATTTTCAAATAATACAAATAAATACAAAATTTTCCATAAAATAAAATATAAAAAGATTATGGAGCTACCATAATCTCATAAGAGATAATACAAGTAAGAAAAGTTACAGTCAATTTCACCTTGTATACAGATAGCTAAGTGCTAGTCCAGATACTAGCAAATTGAATTGAGCAGTGTGTAAAGATATAATATCATGCTCAAGTTGGATTTATTCCATAAATGGAAAGTTGTTTTAATATTCTCATATTTATCAATGTGATATGTCACATAATAAAATAAAGGAAAAATATATGATCATCTCAGTGCGTACCAAAAAATCAGTATAAAATATCTTAGCAAATTCAGAATAGAGGTGTTTTTTCTTATTCTGATGTTATCTACAAAAAAAAAATATAGCAAACATCATACTTGATGGTAAAACAGTGTTGACATATTTTCCTTTGCAACCAGGAAGAAAGCTGTCACCACTAGCCAGTGAAATAAGATGATAAAAATAAGTAATACACATGACTTGCAAGAAGAAAGCTCTCATTACATAAAATTATGTGGTATTGTAGGAGAAAATGTAGCATAATATAGATAAATTATTTGAATTAATACATTTTTAAAATTATTGAAAACAAACTAAGTATAAAAAAATGAATTGTTTTAATAGCAAGAGCAATAGGAAGCTGTTAGAACTGATATTTAAAAGAAATATCATTTAAAAATAAAACGAATGCCATCAAATAGAAATGTATCAAAATAAAGATATTCAGAGAGAAAATGGTTACATCAGGACTATAAACCATTCCCTCTCTTTTCTAGAAATGCCCCCAACCACAGCTCCTGCTGAACCTGTTACTGGTTTTTGTAACACAAGATAAAGTCACTTTCTAATAAAATGCTTTTTGTCTTATTTACCTCTTTTTAAAAAAAATATTTATTTTTGCATAGAAGAACTGGGGTGTAGGCTGGAGATGTGGGGCATAAGAGGATTCACCAAAGACAGACTGAGAAGCAGAAATCAGTCAGGTCTACTGAAACACACTGCCGAGAGGAGCAGCGGGTGAGGCAGGAGAGGTCCGCTGCGCTGTGTGGGTCAGCTCCCTGGCCGGGGATCGAACTCACGCCTTCATGGTGGTAGCACTGAGACTTAACCCCTAGGCCACAAGGGAGGACTTTATTTACCTCTTATATAGAAACCTGGAATGTGTGCTCATGAGGGCATGACGGGCTGGACAATGCACAGAAGCTGTGTGATTTGTCGAGTGTAAAATGGGAATGATCTCTATAGAAATGGTTCCCACTTCATCACTTAACATCACATGTTAAGTTGCTTAAACATCACATGATAAATCTAACCCAGAACAAGCCACAGAAGAGGAAGAAGCTGTGGGGAGCTTTTTGGATGGTTTTGGACTTCTTCCAAGGAAGAACACTTTGCCTGCATCTTGCATCCTTCATCCTGTATCTTTGAATTATTAGAAATGCGTGCTGTTGAATCAGATCTATAATTCACCTGAGTCTGAATTAACAACTTTATCCTTTGTGTTATCTTAAATCTCTGTACATCAAACTATGAAACAATATTGAGATAAATTAAAGAAAACCTTTCTAAATGAAGAAATATATCGTATTATGAAAAGTTTCATATTGAAAAGTTCAATCCCATTCAATTCAAAAATTCAGTGCAACTGAATCAATGTTCCTAATAAAGTATGTGTGAATAAAAATTGCAAAACTGACTTTAAAACCCACATGAAAATAGAAAGGCTGAGAAGAACTTAGACGTCTTGAAGAAAAAGGAGTCAGGCCTTGCTCTGTAGAAATTCAAGATCATTATGATGTTCTTGTCATTAAGACAATGTGGGTTAGCTCAAAAATTGACACGCAAGTGAACGAATGAAGGCCAAAGGGCCAGACTTACGTATTTTTGGATGTTTGATTTGCAACACATGTCACTATGGAGCTGTAGGGAAAGGATTATTTCAATTATATGTAGCTGAGACTATGCAGGAAAATAAGCAAACTTCTATCTTAAAATAAATATTAAAATCAGCTCAAAGTAGATTATAGTCCATAATGAAAAGCAAAATAAATGGAAGTCATATAAAAATAACAAATGACTGTATTTGTGATTGCAAAGTAGGAAAAATAGCTTAAGAAGGCTAAAATATATATCTTTGAACACATTAGATTTATGAATTTCTATTCATTGAAGACCTGATGGTGACAGTGAAAAGGCAAGCCACAGACAGGAGGAAAGAGGCAGTTTTAATAAACTGCTAAGGGCTCATGGTAAGATACCTCCCTGTGTAAAAGAGAGCAAAGCAGCTGAAGAAGCACATCACAGAGAGAGGATATTTAAATAACCAATATATTATACATCTAAAAAGGTACCGCGCCCTCTGAATCATAAGAGGAATTCTAATTAAAGCCACAAGGTGATGCAGCTACATGCACTCAGAATGGCTAAGATGAATCAGGCTGACAATACCAAGTGTTGAAGAAAAGGCACAACAGTTGGTACCCTCAAGTGCATCACAGAGAAACATAGGCTTTTACAACCACTCGTGGGAAGAATTTGCCGTTACGTACTACGATTGAAAATTCCTCTAGCCCAAGACCAGGAGTTCTGCATCCGAGTGCAGAGACAAGCATATTCACAGCAATGTGTTATGTGATAGCACAAAACTGAAAGCCCACAGAGGCCCAGCACCAAGAGGAAGGGGCAAACAAGACCATGCAAGGGAAGACGAGGCAGCAAGGAAACTGCAGTAGCGTGGACAGAATGCTGAGGGAAGACAGAAAAGATTTCATGTACAAAGTCAACACAGGTGAAACTAAAAAGTGTAGGGGTGAATAGTTTGGTGATAACTTACAAAGAAACCCTAGGAACCAAGTCAGGAGAATTAGGGGCGAAGGAGGATCCTAAGGCAGTTTGCTCCAGAGGGTGGAGGCGAGGTTCGAAGTTGTTGACACTACTCTTTATTTTTATGTTGAAGTTTATATTTAGAATTAGTCAGCTGGACTCAGTTTAGATGACCCAACTTTGCTGGCAACATCCAAAGCATCCACTCAGAGGCCAGTGGAGCCCAGGCCTTCTCTCCATTGGGTCTGGTGAGGGCGCCGGCCTTGGGCCCGTCAGTGTTGTAGAGCTTCTTCACAGCCTGTTGGATCTGGTGCTCATCGGCCTTGACGTCCACCGTGAACACGGGTGTGCTGTTGTCTTCTGTCTTCTTCATGGCTGACTTGGTTGTCAGGGGAACTTGATGGTGTAGAGGTCAAGCTAGTTTGTGGCTGGTGCAAGGTGGGTGATATGTGGTTCTTCTTTTCTTTTTTTCCCCCCTCTTTTTCTTGATTTATATATATTTGACATCAGCTGTGGTTCCCATGGGTTTCCCACCACCATTTCACCGGTGCACCATCGCCTCAGTCCCTTGTGCTCTTTTTGGATGTGTGGCTCTTCTTATTTTCACGGCTGTGAACTTTTTTCACAGGGCTTTCTTGGCTTCAGAGCTTTGTCTTTGTCTTCAACTTTGGGAGGAGTGGGGCTTCCTTCTTAGCTTTTGGCAGTATCTTTGTAAAAAGAGTTTCAGTACTCCTTGATCTTGTGGTGGTTGTATGTCTGATATCTAGTAAATAATCCAGCTACACATTCATGTTTTATGCCACCTCTGTTCAGCAGTGTAACCCAGGACTGTTTGAAGTAGCTCCCTGGATGACTCTGGGTGTGGGAAGTGTGCCTGCATACCAGATGATGACCAGCACCTCCAACCTCCTCCTACAAGATTCGAGTAACACACTTCATTCACCCTGCAATCGTGACAACCAGTTGAAAACCACTTATTTATAGACTTGGAGACCTTGCTCTCTGTGCTTTGGGGATGTGTTTTTTGGAGTAAACCTCTTTAACTATCACTTTGGGGGAGTTTTCTAGTTAAGTAAGAATGCCTTAGATTTAGCATTCTGCTCCAGTTTTCTCTAGTAATTTATTTTAAAATCCCCTGGGATGAATTTCTCTTTAATTTGTTCTCCGGATGTACGGACCCATGTGGATAAAAGAGCAGTAGAATTTCTCTTGCAATTATTGTACATTTTATTTTGCAAGGCTGTTAACATTGCTGAAGTGGAGATATTTTAAAATGGAATGCAATTACAGTGTGGACTAGCTGATATTTGAGAGACTCTAATCTCAGTCTTTATGAAACAGACAGATTGTCAAAAAACCCCAGGGATTTACCCACCACTCATTATGATGAGAAATCCAGAAAGAAGTGAATCTTCTCCCTCATCTGTGCTGCCTGTCCCCTCTCCCAGTGACCCCCCCCCCCACCAACCCCTACCTCCACACCGCCTCTTCCTTCCATGTTAACAAAGATAGATGCTGGCAGTCATAACTCCACCAGCCCTGTCAATGATAGTTTTCAGTGAGCCACATCAAGAAGAAATGGAATGGGTAGAAGCCACACTCTGCTGTGGCATTTTTACTGCCTTATTTTAAGTCATTACCAGTAACTGGAATCTGTATACTTCACTGAACTTTTGAAAGCAAGCTCATTTACAGGACATTCAGGATACATTTTTGGGAAAAGGAGGAAGCAATTTTACTTAACTTTGTGACTTTCAAAGGGTTGGCAATTTCCAAACACATCTGTGGGACAAAATGAGAAGCCATCCCCTGTCAACCAAAAATACCGACAGAATTTCAATTTGACTGAACATGATTCTTGTTTTTTGAGATCAAATGCAGACCAGTCCTCCAGTTCTTCCAGGGCTGATTCTCTCTCAAATCCAAACTCTCCCCTTTCTCATGTGCAGTGTTCTCCGCCTCTCCTCACACCAGTCCATTGCCTGAGATCAGCCCGCAACTGCCTCACCAACGAACTCTGGTGGGGATTCGAGGAGCTTCAACTATATATATTGCAAAATGGCAATAATTTATTGCCATAATAGAAATGTGTGCTCCTTCCTTCGGACTTTGTTAAATAGTGCTCCCATCACCAAAAACCCATAGTGCTCCATAGACCCTTGTGTCCACTCCCCTCTGTGTTCTTGTCCCTCCCCGCCTCCCTCCCTTCCTTTCCCCTTCGAAGTGCCCCCATTCCACAATCAGCTTTCAAGAATTAATTTTTTAGCTTGGCTTTTCCTTTGTTTTGCTTTCCTCTATTCCACATATGACACCATCCAGTATTTGTCTTCTCCTCACTGATTTCACTAGTATTATCCCTTCCGGCACCATCCATATTACTGAAATGAGTTTATCTATTTTTATCTATTTTTGATTGCTGAATAGTATTCCATTGTGTAATATAACACATTGTCTTGATCCGTTCATCTTTGGGCATTTTTGCTGTGTCCATGTCCTGGCTATTGTAAACAGTTCTGCAGTGAACATGGGAGTGCAAGTTTCCTTTTGAGGTAATGTTTTTGTGTCCTTCTGGTAGATGCTGAGAAGTGGAATTGCTGGGTCATATGGCAGATCCATCTGTAGTCTTTTAGGAAACCCCCACAGAGCTGGGGCAATCTACACTTCCACTAACAGCGTAGTTGAGTTCCTGCCCCTTCCCACCCCCTCATCGTCACTTATTGATTCTGGTCTTTTTGATATGAGCCATTCTCACAGGTGAGAGCTCATTGTGGTTTCCAGCTGTCTTTCTTTGACCTAAGTGATGATGAGCATTGGTTCACAGGTTTGCTGGCCGTCTGCGTGCCTTCTTTGGAGTAGTGCCTGTTTAGTTCTTCTGCCCATTTTCTTTTTAATTTCCTTTTTTAAAAAAAGAAATTATTTATATGCACACAAGAACTGGGTGTAGGCCAGAGGTGCAGGGGTTGTGAGGATTCACCAGAGACAGAGTGGGGAGAAGAACAGGTGGATGTACTGAAACACACTGCTGAGGGGAGCAGCGGTCGAGACAGGAGAGGTCTACTGCACCATGTAGATCAGTTCCCTGACTAGGGAATAAACTCATGTTGCAGTGGTTGCCAATAGCTTGATAGTGCTGAGACTTAAGCTCATGTGCCACCAGGGAGGCCCCAACCTCTGCCCATTTTCTAATTAGTTTACTTGTTTTCTATTTTGTATAGGTATATGGGTTCTTTACAAATTTGGTATCAGCCCCTTGTCAGTTGTATGGTGTGCAAATATTATTTCCAATTCAGTTGGAGGGAGGGAGTGCCTCTTTGTTTAGGTTACAGGTTTTCTTGGTTACAGTTTGCCATGCATTGGCTAATGGAGGTAAGGTGCCCCATTGTGCCGACTGACACTGATTTACCAGCCCTATCCCTATTCCCTACTTCTCCCCGTCAATCCCTGTCTGCTTTCCTATACCCTGGTCCAGGAAAGTGAGGAAAGGGAAATAAAGTTATTTCACATTATCCCTCTTTTTGGAATCAGTCATTAGTTCTTTATGTATCTGAAAGTCAGCCCCTTACAAATATCCTCAGCCTTTAGCTCATCCTCACATTTGGATATACAGGCAAATGTCTTGCCCTGGAAGATCCAGTATTACCTTGGTAAATTAGCAGTGATTGCTGCTGAAGAACATTCTAGAGATGGTTTTGTGACTCATATCCAGCTACCTGATTGCTATCTGTCCTCCATCTCCTGCTCCCCCAGTGCTTTTGCTTTTC
Source organism: Galemys pyrenaicus (assembly GCA_019455555.1). Classification (NCBI taxonomy): domain Eukaryota; kingdom Metazoa; phylum Chordata; class Mammalia; order Eulipotyphla; family Talpidae; genus Galemys; species Galemys pyrenaicus. The sequence goes on from JAGFMF010011417.1 coordinate 1,440,380, forward strand.
TGCTCCTCAGGATGGTTAGTGGATGGATCTTAACATTGAAATGGTCTATTTCTCGGGCCCGCCCTGGTGGTGCAGTGGGTTAAGCAACGCACTATAAAGCAAACTGCAGTCACTGCAGCACGAGTTCGATCCCTGCCTCCGGCCAGGGAGGGGACCCACATGGTGCGGCAGACCTCTCCTGCCTCACCCGCTGCTCCCCTCAGCAGTGTGTTTCTGTCAATCTGCCTGTTCTGCATCCTGCTCTGTCTGGTGGATTCTCTCACCACCCCCCACACCTCTGGCCTGTACCCCAGTGCTTGTATGCATAAATAAATAAATCTTTAAAAAAAAAAAAAGAAATGGTCTATTTCTCTTACCTACTCATGCCTCTATTTATTATTACCCCAAGTCATGCTTTAAAAATAAAATCACTTTATATTCAGGTAGATTTTGAGAAAATAGTTCTCAAGTCAAATCTCTAATAATAATATTGTTGCTATATATTAAAATGTTTGATTCTAATTTAAAAATGGACATAGTGAGAGATTGGCAAATATCATGTAGTTTATTTTAAAGTTTACACTTTAAAATTTTTCTTCACATAACGTGATTGTAAATATGTGGGTTTAAATTGAATGGCAATAAGTACACACATTGGTCAAACCATTATTTTTTAGAGCAGTGGCTATTCTAACTGGGGAAATGGGATTGCCATCTTTTAGTTTGCATTGAGTTGCTCTATATTTAGATAGAAACTAGATGCCTTAATTATCATTTTCAAAAGAGAGTTCTTGCTTTATTTCCCTATTGTGGCACTTTCTTCTTCCTTCTAACTGGCTTCTCCAGGCCTACCCTTGATACCCTAGAGTCTTTTCCAAAGCAGTTGTTTTGTTAATGTGTTTTAGCTCCTATCATCCCTGCTGGTTCAGATTCCTCATGGCATCCCACCTCTCCTCAAGTTAGAGCCTAGTCTTTCGGTGACCCTCAGAGCGCAAATAAATTGGGTGGTTTCTACCATACTGCACCTCTATGTTTATAACTACCCTCCTTGCTGAAGCTCAGATATAGGAAGTACCTCTCTGGCCCAGGGCCTTTGCTCATGCTGCTTCTGTTGTCAGGAATGCTTTTTCCCTAGACATGAAAGCACTAAATTCCTTCTTTGTTTTCCTTCCAGTCTATGAGGAAATGTCATTTTAGGGCATTTCCTCAGTATTTTAAATACTTTCCTCAGCATTTTAAAATAATAATAAAACAAAACCTATGTCCTAGTACTCCCTATTAGCCAGCCTTAATTTTCCCCATTGCATTTATCTTCACCTCATTTTGTTTCAGATAAGTAGGGGTCTATTTGATTATTAGACTCATTTGTTATATTCACTGCTGTTTCCAATAGCCTCAATCAGTGATTCTAACATAGTAGGCATAAAAATTCAGTCAGCTGTAGAAACGAGCAGCTTCTGGCTGTGATACAGGTGAACTTCTCCCTCTCACTTGGAGCTCCTCTAATGTAGCCTTCTCCACTGATGGAGCTCCCGCTGTCCATGTCTGTGAGCCACAGGCTCAAGCCGACAGTCACCACTTCACCACGCGCCAGGGCGCATCAGTGGAACTGTCTGTTTTCCTCAAATAGCTGTTATAGGTAAGCATCTTTGCAACAAAGAATACATCAAAGAGGAAGGAATGGGATTAGTCAGTTGGGTTAAACCCTGCCTACAGAATGATAATAAGATAATAATTGAAAGAAAAGGAAGAAATTTTGCCAGAGGTGGATGGACCTTGAGGGCAACCATGAGGGCATCTAAGTAAACAAGCCAGAGAATAACAAATACGTGGGATCCCACTTACCTGTGGCATCTAAAAAATAATCAAGATCCTAGGTAAATAGTTTGGTATTTGCCACAGGTGGGATTTTGGGGGCGGGGAGCAAAACAAGAGGTACACTCTTCCAGTCATGTGATTAACAAGTCCCAGGGGTGTCTGCACAGGTCCGTGACTCAAGTTCCTACACTGTTGAAGATTTTCATGTTGTTAAGAGAGTACATCTAAAAAGTTCTCATCAGAAATATCAAATTAGTTTGTGTGCCTGAATCTCATACGTCAATCATACCCCAATTAAAAAAAAAATTGTGTTTCCAACATGTGTCAGAAGAGCCTGTGACATAGTGCAGAGAAGACTCAATGCAGAAGATTCTCTCACAACTTCTCTGCCCTTCTCCCAAAATGGCTTTTCAGACTAGAAGTAATAAGAGTTGCCTTCCTGCTGTCCTCAATAGAGATTTCACCAACTTCCTCAGCTCACGCTAGAGGAGGCTATACCAAGGAGGTTTTGACAGCATGTGCAGCCACCCAGGGGAATACGAATATGTGAGAACAGAAAATGGCCTCTGGTTAGGAAATGGCCTTTTACTTTGCTGGAACATGTTTCTTGAAGGAAAGGGTTAGAGTGGTAGGAAAATACCCTGAAAAGGAGGGAGTTGGCAATGGTGATATGATTTGGGGTTTCCTCAGCACCGTTTAAGGAAAGAAAAATGAATTTGTTCATGTGGATTTGTGTAATATCATTACTTAATGAGTTTAAATTTTTAGCATTAACTTTTTCTTGTAAATACTGATAATTGTGGGGTGGGTTGTATTGGAATTATAGGTGAACACACTTGTCCTTCAAAAAACAAAACAAAACAAAAACTCCACAGGAGTCCTCACTTTATTCTGGTTCAGTAGATCCAGGAGGCTGATTGGCTGCAGCATAAGTCTCCTCCTGACCAATCCCCTTCTCTCACCTTCTATTTAAGAGTAGCTTCTGCAGCCTGCGGGGCTGACTGCCACCAGACTTACACTGGAGAACTTGAAAATGGAAGTGGCTACTAGCTTCTCTTTTCATTTCTGTTTCTTTTTCAGTCGAGAGAGGGGGATTTCTTTCTTCTGGGCTCTCACTAAAGTGCTAACTAAAACGAGGTGTGTGTATATGTAGTTGAAGACCAGGAATTATCTGTTAATATCTCTTCTATCAATGCTTTCTCTACTTTTCTGTCTCCTTTCAGAGATGAGGAATTTCCTGCAGCTTGAACAGGCAAAATGAATCAGGCACCTAGGTTTAGTTCTTTCCCTTTATCTCATTCATCATCTAAATGTACCCAAGAAGTCAAAATGGGAGCAGTAAACTGAACATCACTTCTATAAACAAAAAAAGCAAAAACTTAGTACTGAAACGCTTTGGGTTGATCTAAGCTAGAGTCTACCTCTTTGGGTGTTTCTGATTACTCCTAGCTTGTCTCTATTCCCACCTTTGGCTTGTTGGAAACTGTTGGAAGATCTGGAACTAGGATGAACTCTCAAAGATGATGCTAAAAGTCTAAGGGTTAACCTTACTTTTATTAGGGAGAGTACTTAGTCTTGAATTTAATAATTTTATGATGAGGGGCTGTGTAGGGTAAATGGAAAAGTTACAAGGCTTTTCCACCCTCCCACCGCTGGTGTGATGGACACTGAGGTCTGCACACATGCCTAAATGGGCATGTGCAAGTGAGTACACCTGAGTTAAGACACGGGGCATATAAGGGCAGTGTCATGAGGATGCCAGAGGAGAGCAAAAGCAGTGCAGGGCAAAGAAGAGAAGCAGAGATGAGAGGCTAGAGGCCTGCCAGTCTCTTGGCCCCTTGGCCTGCCCCCCTGCCTGCTGTGTACCTGATCACCTCTGATTATAAAAGCCTGAAAAAGCCGCTGAGTGCTGCAGGGCTCTTCCTTTACCTGCCTGCTTGGAATCATCGAGAACCTGCTCCATGCCTCGTTGGCACCACAGGTTGCAACGACCTTCCTCAGTTGGCTCAAACTTCATTTATAATATAAGCATAATCTTTCAATTAATCTTTTCATCATTCTTGATTGGAAGGGCTGTGGGCTATTTTCTGTAGCGGCAGGAAACGGCAGCACAGAACCAAGGTTCGGGATGGTTCTGGGCAGACAGGTCAGGGAAGGAGAGTCTTGGAGCCCTCGGTGGCTTTTCATACTTTATTTCGTAGAGGTGGCCAGGTACATGGCAGGCAGGGGTGCCAGGGGGCCGGGAGGCTGGCAGGCCTCCTAGCCCCCGGCGCATCTCACCCTCTCAGCTGCTTCTTCTCTCTCTCTACTGCTGCTCGTCAGTACTGTCGGTCCTGTTGGTTCTGTCGGTTGGTCCTCACAGTTCTGGCGTCCTCATGACGCCGCCCATTTATGCCCGTGTCAAACTCAGGTGCGCCCACTTGCGCACGCCCACCCTGGAATGCTCACAGCACTGCAGGTGTCCATCGTCACAGTGGTGGGAGGGTGGAAATACCTGATCAATCTTTACCCTACAGAAGGGTTATGGGCTATTTTCCTAGCTCAAAATAGAGCTACTTCTTTTCATGGTGTCTTTATATAGGCTTCCTATACCAATGTCTTCTACCCCAAAATTATCCATATCTTTTAGGAAAGTCATATAGCCTTAGTTCACTTGGTAGTAAGCTTGTGTTATCTGAGACCCATTTTCCTCAAAGCCTTTTTCAAGACATTGGAGTGTTTGGTCCAAGTTGTTTCTTGATTCCTTCCCTTTTATTTAACCTCCTTCTCCTGTGACTTGAAATCTAGGAGGTACTGATTCTATTTATTTTGCTGGAATTTGTAAGGCAGACCCCAAAGATGCAGGTAGGTGTCCCTGGCGATAGTTTATAAAAGTAATCCTGTAGCAACTAAGAGGAAGAGTATACCCAAGTAACTCCTAATTTATGGTTAGTTTCTCTTGTTCTCTCTAGAATGTGCCAAGAGATCAGGTGTCCTTACTTGTTTAACTGCTAATCAGTGAATTCTCCACAGGTGTGGAATCTGATCTGGGACAGGTAGAGAGGTTTCTCCAGTGCCTCATTCCCCACAAATTGATAGCCTCTCACATTATCATAATTTTTATTTTAATCTAGGCTGAACCTACATTGACATATAATCTCCAGAGTAGATTTATTTTAGGACAAACAGTAGGTGTTCAGTCTTACAATACTCAATCTTCAGATTCTCCAGTTACAAAATTCCACTTACTGGTCCCTTCTGGCTTGTCTCTTTGAGGCCCTTAAATTAGGTTGGTTCAGTCCCACCCTTTCCCAATCTAATTCTGATTTTCTGTAGAGACTTCACACCTTCTGTGAATGGAGTGAGTTCTGTTGCTCTGTGGATAAGAATTCTAAGATTATTTTAGAATTTTTCTAGCAACTGGAACTCTCCAACAGTAAATTGTACTGAAGTAAGGAATGGAGTTCTTATGAGTAGTGGTCAATCTAAGAAAAGTTTATGAATCTCATGGATCCAAAGCGAAATCAAACTGACTGTATTGATTCCTATAGGATGACTAGAACATACAGCACACCCATGCACATGATCTTACTTAATGTAGACCACTTGCCAGCTAGCTACCTATGCTTCTGAGTAGAAGACAGGCGAAACTTTTAGCCAAAAATACTACTAAAGATGTGGTTCAATTTGCTAAAGACATGATTTTATAATTTTTTTCCAAGGGCCATTAAAATAAGGTAAAGGTAAAACATGCATCCTTTTATAAAAGGGAATGGGGTAGGGCCTCCCTGGTGGCGCAGTGGGTTAAGCAACGCACTATGAAGCAAACCGCAGCTACTGCAGCACGAGTTCAATCCCTGCTGCTGGCCAGGGAGGGGACTCACATGGCGCGGCAGACCTCTCCTGCCTCGCCCGCTGCTCCCCTCAGCAGTGTACTTCTGTTGATCTGCCTGTTCTGCTCCCCGCTCTCTGTGGTGAATCCTCTCACTGCCCCCCACACCTCTGGCCTGTACCCCAGCTCTTGTATGCATAAATAAATAAATAAATCTTTTTTTAAAAAAAGGGAATGGGGTAGAGGGGATCCCATTAAGAGATTTCCACTAACTAGTGGTGGCTATGAGGCTGACAAGGATGAGCTGAATGTGGCTCCCTCCTAAAGTCGCCAGGTAGAGAGACTCAGCTGGAAGGAAGCAGTTACATACCTGGCAAGAACCAAGAGACACATAATACCTCAACTCAACCAAACTTTAGACAGATTTCTTTCTGATGACTGGCCCCTGGTATCCCTTTTCTAGATCATTTACTTAAAACATTAGCAGTTACAAGTTTTCTTGTCCCTTTTAGAAGTTAATTTTCCCTAGTCTCTGGACAGCTTTAAAACTCAGTCATGTCTTTCCTAAGAACCTGGAAGCCTCCCTTTGAAATGAATCTTCAAGAGAGGAGGGTAGAACCTAAATTGATAAGGATAATCAACTAGCAAACAGACTTGTCACGTTGACCAAAGTCCTTCTCAATATCTTTAACTGGTTTTCTGCTGCTCCCTCTGGAAAGTAAACGCCGCTGCCTTTTGGATTAATCTCACTCCTATTACAGTGGTGTAGTGGCAGAAGGGCACGGGACAAATTCTCTGATTCAGGCAGGTGGGTAAAGGAGGAATCCTGGAACCCTTGATGGCTTTTTCAGGCTTTTATTAATCTTTCTGCATCATAGGTGACCAGGTACATGGCAGGCAGGAGAACTGGGGGATCAGGAGGCTGCAGGCCTCCTAGCACCCCCACAAATCTTCACTCCTCTGCTTCTACCCATTTTGCTGCCACTGCTACTGGCATCCCCATGACACAGCCCTTATATGCCCAGTGTCTTTGGCCCAGGTGCACCCACTTGCACATGCCCACACCCTACTCCAGGTGCCCACCATCAGGCATGCATCCAGGACCACAGGTGTCTATCGTTGATGACATTGGCGAGAGGATGAAAAAACCTGTTAAACTTCATTTACCCTACAAGTGGTCTTGATCCCTATTGCAAAAGTCTTGCTTGCCTAACTCTATTTGGTATGGTGTTTGGGGAGACAGCAGAACCTTGATATACAGTTCCTGCTCCGCCCTCCTCTCACCCTCTCTATAGTGGAATGCTGGATCCAGAGCAGAGGAGTCCTTGCACACCTGAGCACCCTTTAGTCTCCAGGTTCCCAGAAAGAGAATGGCTCTGCTCTGCACCCAGGACTTTTCCCCTGGGTCTTCTTGCTGGTCCCAGCATTGGTCCTTTCCATCCTGTTGTAGTTTCCAGCTCTGGAATTGGCATCCCACCAGCTCAAGTCTATCCTTCCATGGAAAGTCTACTTGGTAGGTGTAGGGTCAGAGAACAATCAGGTCTTTCCACCGTCCCACCACTGTGATGATGGACACCTGAGGTGCTGCGAGCATTCCAGGGTGGGCATGCACAATTGGGCACACCTGAGTTTGACACGGGCTTAAATGGGCGGGTCATGAGGATGCCAGAACCAACAGGACTGACAGGACTGACCAGCAGACCAAAGAGCAGCAGTGAAAACGAGAGCAGCAGAGACAGAGAGAGAGAGAAGACGCAGCCGAGAGGGTGAGATGCGCTGGGGGCTGAGAGGCCTGCCAGCCTCCCAGCCCCCCAGCACCCCTGCCTGCCATGTACCTGGCCACCTCTACTAAATAAAGCATGAAAAGCCACCGAGGGCTCCAAGACTCCCTTCCTTGACCCGTCTGCCCAGAACCATCCTGAAACTCCCAGTGCCACCTTTCCTGCCGCTACAGTAAGAATCAAGAATTCTAGAAAGTCTCACTACATTTAAAAGTGCCTGCCCCAGAGGCATTTTTGCCCTGAAATGCTGAATTTCGTGTACTGAAAAACTTGTGCTTGATGTTAGAGTTAATCTTGATATTCATCAGCATAGCAACATGATCTCCCTTTAACTAGAGGATGGTGTAAGTGATTCTTTAACACAGCAGAAAACTGGACGATGACCTTAACATCCTCCCCTATCATAGGTTAGCATGGTGCCTCATACCTAAGAATGCATCGCCTGGTAGAAGTGACAATAGGTTAAAAAGATGATGGAGTTGGGATTTTCTACTTGTCTGCAAAATCAATCCATTGCATCTTCCATGGAGACCAGGAATATCACTGCTCAGCTGGTCGAATGACTAAAAGCTCTCTAGGGGATTGTGTCCCAGCTGTGCCTCTTCCATGCCTTCCCTAGACAGTTTCAGCCAGGTATCTCAGGGATGGAGGGGCTACCCCAAATGCTCTAGGGATTGCTTCAAAGATGATCAAGAAGTCCAGGTCCCAGGATGGCCACAAGGAAGAGAACCTCCCCCCTCACTCAGACTGTTCATCTTAGAATTAGTAGAACGGGTCTGGGAACACTAGGAATCATTCCTTTACATGGAATCATTAATTTACATGGGAATATTCTTGATCACTCTCAGACCCCCAAAATAACACCAAATAGGAATGTACTACTTTTAGCTAGTGGGGCAGCCTGTAATTTAGAGTCTAAAATAGCAGCTCAACCTTCGACCATGTAATTAGAGATTTTAGTGGGCTTTCCAAGTCTGCATCTGTCACATGGACAGATGATGTAGAGCAGTTGCCCCATCTCTCCATAATGAGCCAAGTTTAAAAGAATGAGGAAAGGTAACAGGACGGATGACCTACAAAGGGCACTCTGCTGAGTGCAGAAACTGAATCCAGTTGATGAAGGCACAGACTGTGTCTTGGAGGGAGCCTAAAACCTCTGGACTGCGATGCTGTTTTGTTCGCAATCTGGTTTCGGCAGGTTTTTTTCTTGGAGGTGGGGGAGGGGGGAGATTGCATCATTGCATAAAGGATAAAGTGAGGCGATTTGAAGAATAATTGCTGCCTGAAGGCAAATCAATAGCACTGTGAAAAACCAGACAGCTCAGCTCACCTCTCCTCTCACGTTCCCACATGCACCCCAAACCAAGCATTCCAACCAAATGAAAACTTGATCTTCACTTGTTTCTTGTTGCACATGCTTGTTTCTATGTTCAGTAACCAGCCCGGGTGCTCCTTGAAGGAAGATAACACACATCTAGGCCCTAACATTTCCTTGCTGGATTAACAATCTAAACATCAAGATAAATTCCAAGATCTCTTAAGAGGAAACATTTTACTAACTCCAACAAAAATACAATTCACTTTTTTTTCTTGATTGTTAAATTTTATTTTTTTTAATTTTTCCCCTTTAATTTATATATATTTGACATCAATTGTAATCCCCATGTATTCCCCATCACCATATCACCAGTGCACCATCACCTCAGTCCCCTGTGCTCCAGTCTGCCCTCCACCCTTCCTCTCTTCCCTCCCCACCAAGTGTCCCCAGTTTGTCTTTGTCTTTTCATTTTTGTTTTTTGTGTCTTTATTGTTATTATTGTTGTTCTTATTCCTTTCTTTGATCCTTATTTGGTTCCCTTATATTCCTCCTAGGGGAGGAACCACCTGGTATTTTTTTTTTTTTTTTTTTTTGCCTTCTAACATCAGCTAATTGAGTATAGAGATTATAATTGGTGGTTTGAGAATGGAAAGCTTATTCGTGTCAACTTTGTCCATAAAATGCATGTTAGGATCCCTTCTCGTATGGGTTTAGTAATGTCCTCTGATTCTGGAGTGCTTTTAGAAAGGACCGGTGGTCTCGCCAAGGGTGGGTCATGGGTGGGAGGCTGTGAAAGATGCTGTCACTATGGCACTGTCTCCAGCAAGGATTGGGTCCCACATGCCCAGCTGTACACCCCCAAGCCTCATGTGCCCTTCAGCAAGGCTCTCCATCTTCCTCAGGTGATAATCACCTCACTCAAAAAAACGAAGCATTTTTAAAGTCAAGAACGGTGTGTGGTAGGTGCTCTATAATTGTTTGCAGGTTTGCCTGCCTGTCTTCCCCCACCTTGAGATCTTTTCAAATACAAAGATTTCCCAATAGATGTACCATTTCAATTCATCCCTCATTTATCCCTGACCAGAGAGAGTTGGGGACACATTAGGGTAGAATATTGACATCTAGCCAAATTCCTTTTTTAAAGCAAAAGGTTTTTAGGTACTTAGTCAATGACTTTGTTTTTCTACTGAAGAGAATGTATTAGCATCCAGAAATCAAAAGCTGTGCCACTGCCACCCTCTACACATTTGTTTAGAAGTACCCCCTAGGAGGAAGCATTTGGTGATTTGAAGGCAGTGATTAGGTGGAGGTTCCAGGGATGGCATCTGCCTCTTGAGGGATTCACTTTTATTTCATTTTTTTAAAGATTTATTTATGAATACAAGAGCCAGGGTGTGGGCCAGAGGTGTGGGGCATGAGAAGATTCTCCAGAGACAGAATGGGGAGCAGAACAGGCAGATGGACTGAAACATACTGCTGAGTCGAACAGTTGCAGGGGAAAGGAGAGGTCTGCTGCGCCATGTGGGTCACTTTCCTGGCTGAGGATAGAACTCGTGCTGCAGTGACTGCAGATAGCTTCATAGTGCTGAGACTAAACACCTTTGTGCCACCAGGGAGGCCCCAAGGAACTTGCTTTATTGGCTCAAACAAGACAGGAAAAATCTCCTGTTATGTCTCTTCCTTCCATATAAGGCAAAATGGTATGAGTAGCAGGTAGCTAGGGAATCCAGAAGCAACTGGGCTCTTTCTATTTCATTCCTCATTGCAGAGCCATACTCTTCTTTGCTAAGACAGCTGTCATCAGCAAGTCCTGGGAAAACTTGCTCTAGGCTTATCTGCCTTGTTGCTTTCCTCTGTTGCTGTGGGCTACATGTGTTCTAGATTTGTCCACCTTTGTATCAGCAAATCATGGAGTCTCGGATATGAAGGTGATCTCAGAATCACTGAAGAAGGGAAGTGTGGCTGGCTTTGGTTCTAGTGTGTTTAACCTACTTAGATTCAGGGCCAAGTCGTTCCTACATTCTGCCTTCTTATGCAGTTCAACTTCAAGATCTGGGACCCAATCCCTAGCTGGTAACAAAATGTTGCCTTCATTTTCCTTTCCCTGTTCATGTGTCTCCTTCAGGAACCGCAAAGGGATCGTTGAAGTAAAGATTTTGAGATTCTTGATACTTCCCAGCTATCACCATACTCATACCACTTCTTCAATTTCACCTAAGATTTTACTCTTTTCGACACTTCTCCAAAGAAGAGATGCAAATGGCTAACTGGTACATAAAAAAATGTTCAGCATCCCTGATAAACAGGGAAATGCAAATTAAAACCGCAATGAGATACCAGTTTACACCAGTAAGAATGTCACATATTAAACAAAAAACAAGCAGCAACAAATGTTGACAAGTATGTGGAGAAAAAGAAATATCAGGAAAAATTTTCAAGCTACCAAAGAGCAAAAAGTAGATCTTCTACATAAGATCAGGAATCAAAGACTTCAGACTTCCCAGTAATCCCAGGTACTAGAAGGCAGTAGAAAAATACCTGCAAAACTCTAAAGGAAATAATTTACAGCTAGAATTTAGCAGTCAAGTTTCAGTCAGGTTGGAGAGTAGAACAGGACATAAAAAAGGAAACAGTTTCAAAGAAATGTATGCTAACTGTGTGTTCAGATTCTACAATATAGGGTTAGTTCAGAATCTGGAATTTAGGGTTACTTCTATACAGGCCAGTTGGAGTGCTGCCCTTAGTAAACAATATTTATTTGTTTTAACATCATTCTCTGGTTAGTAATAAGCTTTACTAAACAGAAAAAGGAAGTGATTGTGTTTGGGGTGCTTGGTGTCTTAAAAAAATGAAGATGCTCACCTGCTTCAAGCTACCTTAGTTCTTAAAAGTCTTTCAATGTTTGTGTCTTGTCCAGCTAGTTGTGAACCTTTTAACTATCAAGTACAGACCTGTGGTGAGGTGGTGTTCTACATATTGGCACTTCATGACACACTGTGTAGTTTAATGTATATTCTATGCTTTTGATGACTATTTCTGGTTTAGGACAAAGGTAAGTTTACCTACATGTGATTTTTGTTCCATGCTGACTTTTTTTTAAGATTTATTTAATTATGCAATCAAGAACTGTGGTACAGGCCAGAGGTGTGGGGGGTGAGAGGATCCACCAGAGACAGTGGGGAACTGAACTGGCAAATTAACTGATATACACCACTCAGGGGAGCAGCAAGTGAGGCAGGAGAGGTCTGCTGTGCCATGTGGGTCCGCTCCCTGGCCAGGGATTGAACTGGAGCTGCAGTGACTGCAGTTTGCTGCATAGTGCATTGCTTAATCCATTGCGCCACCAGGGAGGCCCCATATTGACTTTTGAACCAAAGTATTGACTGTGAACCTAACACACAGCAGATCAAGACATCTCTTTGTACTTCTTTCAAGCAAACTATTTGGTGTTTTTGACAACTTGGTTAAAAGCATACCATGATTTCCTCCACTATAGCTCTATAATCATGTACATTTCTGCATCCCTTTCTGTACTGGGAAGGATGCATCTGAAGTAAATTATAAATGGTGCAGAAATCCTTGGGGTCTGTGCAAAAGTTGGAAGCAGTTTGGCACTTAATTAACAGTAAATTATAAGTTCTAAGAGCATCCAATTCCAACTAATAATAATTGCAATTTGAAGGGGATGAGGAAGGCATGATAAGCCTTTCTGCTGAGATTAATCATTTGGGTAAGATACAATTTTTAAGATAGTACTCTAAAATCAATAAGATTACATAGAGAAGGCCTGCCCCATTTCCCCCCTCATATAGTCTTGGAAAATGTAGCTATCAATAGAATTGTATAATTGACTGATAATTTCCTCCTGACTTTGGATCAGCATGGAGTCAAATTCAAGGTTAGTTATCCAGGGTTTGATTCAGGCAGGGATAACAACAAGATGCTTGAGAACCAAAACCACGTTTCTGGGAGGTGTGCAGGCCTCCCCAGTAATAGTTGGTGTGGGCAGGGTGGCAGCAATGACTCTTTAAGGGCAGCACCCTTAACTTGCTGTCCCCTGTCCTACTGGGGGAGTCACCTGACCTCACCACCCAGAGCTGCACCTCCAACAACATCCTGCCTCCTCTCACTGACACTGGCACTCCTAAACCCAGCCTTTGGGACTGTGCAGGGTCGCTATTGAGCAACCGTGGCATGAATATATGCTTGTATGGAAAGTTTACTTTCACGGAGCCTTTGCTTTCCTAAAAGCCTGTGCTTTCAGTCCATATGGGCACTTTTAAAATGACCTTCTAGGAAGCACAACCTACGTCTTGACCAAGGAAGTCTAGCTTTTCCTTCCACTCACTGGCTAGTGAACCTGACCTTGTCTGTTCATGCAATTGGGGTGGGAAGGGCAAGCCCTTTGGCAGATACCAGAAAACCCTGCTGCAGCTCCATCTTGGAGTCCTGAATGCCTCCTCTACCCCATGTTCCCTGAGTTGAAAGTGGGGATTCCATGAGCATCCCTTGGAACCTGTCTTTCCCATAGTGTCCACCTAACCACTTTCTCTGTACTGCCAGAAAACTGACTCACGGATCCCCCACTCATCTAGTTCAGGTCATCCCACCAAGAGCGAAACTTCTCTTCTGTCCTCAGATCAGATGCCACTGTGACTCCTCTCCGACAATCCACCCCTACTTGGGTGTTTAAAGCTCTAAGCAGACTCCATACTTTCTAAGACACATTTTTCCTAGGTCTGGAAGTCACCTGCACAAAGGAAATTCCAACTATCCTTCAACTTCCAGCTAAATAACCCCTCTGAGCCCCTGAGCAGTGACTCCCCTTCTAGATTACCTAACAGCATCTTGTTTTGACTGCAGTTGCTGAACTTAGCCTTGCTCACTTTCACTATTCTCAAGTCTCCAATAGCCCTTCCTCTCCTAGACTGTAAGCTTCTTGAGAAGTACCACTGTGTCCTGCACACACCTTCCCCATCCCAGCCCCATGGCCCTACTGTCCAGACCAGTGCTCAGACTAGAGCCTGCGTGCTCACAAGAGAAGGAATCACTGAGGACTGTTTGGAAACAGGCTCCCTGAAAGTGGGGCATCACAGAGCACCGCAGTCTGACACAGAGCCTGAAGGTCAGTGCAGCATCTTGCCTTTCTTCCTTACCTGTTACTGTCTACCTCGGCCCCTGGCCCCTGGCCCCTGGTGGGCTACCCGATGGCTGTGTGTGCCCAAGAAAGGGTGGATTCCAGAATAAATGACTACCAGATGACTAGAGCCAGAAAGGCACCAGAAGAGAATCCTAGGAGAAAGGGAGTGAAGAGTCGTCTAAAATCTAACAGCCTCTCTGCCTATTTTCTGTTTCTTCCACAGCTCACTATAGGCCTGGTGGGGGAAAAGTCCAACGTTCATCTATGACAGTGAGTCCTGCTGGCTGTTGCTGATGGAAAGTACTGAGATGGAATTAATCTCAGTGCAGAGAGCCTGCTGTGTCTGCAGAAAGCCAGGGCCTGGAGGGTTCGGGATCCCACAGATGCTGCAAATGGTACCCCAGCCCACTCCGTACCCCTGCTCAGTGTCAGGTCAGACCCCCGCCCCGTGTGCGGGTCAGAAGGACAAGGAAATCAGCCCCGTGGCCCTGGGTGAATTTGGGGCACCCCAGGTTGTCCAGGCTCACAGTTTTTGAAAAGATTAGATGGAACAAGATACAGCAGGAGGAGAAGGCTCGCTGGGAGAGGATGCTAGCGAAGGTTAATTTGTTCTGTCTGTTATAGGGGATAATTAAGCTGACACATTTCACACTATTAGAGTGTAGCTTATGATGCACTTTTATAAAAAAATCTGAATAACCACAGAACAATTTACAAATAAACTGTGACTGCATTATGGGAACACTTGAACTATTAATCAGTGAATTTGGATGCCCTCAAAACAGCTCTGCGAGGTAGAAAGGGGGTAGCCGACTGCCACTGCACACAGAAAAGCATGAGCAATGCCCTACTTACTGGGGGAGGTGGGGGAGGTGGTGGGGGAGGTGTGTGCCCGGGGCAGGTACTGACCCAGAAGATCCAGTCAGCACTCATTTAACGTTCATTCATTCAGCAAAGACTGATTGTGGACTGCACTGGGCACTGTTAGTGCTGAAGATACAGCAATAAATAAAACAGGTAAAATCCTTACCTTCAGGGTACCTCCAGGTAACCCCTTAGGTTAAATAGAAAATCCAAATAAGAAGATGCAGGATAGCGAAGTAAGTCAGAATGCAAAAGAAAAATACCAGATGGTTCCTCCCTTAGGAGGAATATAAGGGAACCAAAGGAGGATCAAGGAAAGGAATAAGAACAATAATAATAACAATAACAGCAATAAAGACACAAAAAACAAAAATGAGGAGACAAGGATAGACTGGGGACACTTGGTGGGGAGGGAGTGGGGGAGGGTTGAGGGAAGATGGGAGCACAGGGGACTGAGGTGATGGTGCACTGGTGAAATGGTGATGGGGAATACATGGGGATTGCAATTGATGGCAAATATATGTAAATTTAAAAAATAAAATTGAAAAAAAAAAGAAGATGCAGGATAAATGGGTTACATAAGTTTGAATAAAGAATTAGAGAGTGAGGGAGGTTTTAGGTAAACTTTAACACAGGTGAGAAATCAAGAAAAGACATCAGGCAACACAAGATGGGGAGCAGACCAGACCCAGGATGATGGCAGGGAAGAGAAGGATGGGTTGATGACAGGCACAGTGGGCAAAGACTCCTTTAGAGAAGAGCATTTTGAGCTCAACTTTAAAGTCCAGTAGGCTGGTCATTTACAGACCAGAGAGCAGGTCGTCGTGAGTGGACAGTAAGTAGTCACTCAAAGATGCTGAGCTTTCTGGAAACCATTCTTGAGAGGTACTTAATGTAGACCCATCATGCCCTGGTGCTGTGGCAGGGACCATTGTGGGGCTGGGGTACTGGTGCAGGCTCGGGGGACTGTGCGAACATGGTCTCAGTCCTGCTCACTGTCTTTGTTGTGGCAGTTTCCAGAGAAATCAGGCGGCACTCAGAGGTGGAGAGAGATCTACATGTCACACCAGCAGGCCCAGTGGGATCACTCCCAAAAACCTGAGCCCTGAACAGCAGAAAAGGCAGGGTTTTTATATAGGTTGTATGGGAAACTTCTTGCCCCCTCTATCACAGCACAAGCATACCCACCATAGCACCAGCATTGTTTATTGTTCGGGACAGGTGGTTGGGAAGGGTCAAGGTAGCCCTTTCTCAGGCTCCCACTATGGGTGCACAGTTCACCCAGCAACCTCTCCGCTCCAGCAAGCAGCAGAATCTAAGCAGCAGACTCCCAGCAGCAAACTTGGCAGCTTCCTGCTTCATCTTAAGAAATGGTTTGTGTGGTTCTTGCTCCTTGTATTTTGTACATAGTGGATAGTCCATGTGTCTTTGCACTGAAGCATCACAGTTAGGAGACATGTTTGGAAGCTTCCAGGTATGATGGGTCCTTGATTAACACGCCAAGCACTCTGCAGGGCTCACTGGACTCGGCAGGGTCTCTGCACAAGTGTCCCTCTCCCCAAGCAGCACAGACCCTTCCTGATGTCTGTACCTCCTTCCATGTCACACCAAGTGCTTTATATTCAGTAGTGTTCACTGCTCCTTACGACAAGCCCTTGAGGCAGTCATCACTGTTACTGATTGCCCTGTACTGTTCAACCTTTACTCTTCAGTCAAACTTCTCCATTAAAGCATCATTAGAAAAGACCCCCTTCCCCCGGGCAGCTGGTGCAGAAGGGAGCTCAGTGGTTCTCAACCCCAGGGACCGGGCACAGACATGCGGGCCGCCTTGCAGAGGGCCGGTGTCACAAGTCATAAGGTACTAATAATAGAGTAGCAAGGTTTACAAGTTGGTGACTTTTTTTTCATATAATTTTTTTAAATTTATATATATTGGACATCAATTGTAATCCCCATGTATTTCCATCACCGTAACACCAGTGCACCATCACCTCAGTCCCCCGTGTTCCCATCTGCCCTCCACCCTTCCCCTCTTCCCTCCCCACCAAGTGTCCCCAGTTGGTGACTTTTTAAAACCTGACTTGACTTCAACACTTTCTGTTAGAAGCCAGCTGGTGCTTGCTTTTGTTCCCTTGGCAGCTTCAGAAGGCTCTGCTGAAGGCCTTGGGGGCCTTGGGCCTGGCTCCCCCAGTCTCTGCAGAGCCTTTGGAAGCTGCTGTCAGGGATGGTGACTTGTCCAAGGTCACAGTGTCTAAGTGGGGACTAGAACCAACTCCTATTTCTTAGTGTAGGCTATTATTAGTCCCCTTAGCTGCCTGTCAACCCGTCACCCTTTTTTACCTTAACTGTTATCTTTTAAAATAATGGCCCAGAAACCTGGTTGCAGCACGAGGGGCATACTGGGACACCTGAGCGCACCTGTCTTTTTTTGTCTGCCAGGAGTGCTCAAGCTCTTATGTTGCCAACCCTCTCCTAAGATAGAACATCCCTATCTAATTATTTCTCACCATTTCAAAGCAAATGTCCCTGAGAAAAAAGAGGGGTCCATGACTTGTTAAAATGCCTTGGGAGCATTTTTAAGCACTGACTTTTTGAAAAAGTGTCATTTTCATGCAGATGCGCGTAAGTTGAAAGTGTAGTGAGAAATATCTGAGCCCTAGAGGGTTTGAGGCAAAACCAGGAGAAGCAGTCAAGGAGGAGATTTTTCATGGACCTTGGCTCATTTACATTCAGCTAATTTGCTGAGACAAAGTGAAGCCTGGCAGCTAACGAGCCGGCTCTTGATGCTGAAGTATTCTGTGGAAATGAAAACCTGCCAGTTTGTGTTTGAACAAAAATACTTCTAACGACAGAATTATTTAACTTTATATATATTGTAATTTCTGCGTTTAAAAATATAAAAGTGGACATGAAACACATTCATTCAGTGGGTCTTTCTGCAAAGGACTGAGCCCTGGCTTTCTGCTTTTGAAGGGCAGATATTAAATGTAGTCCTTACAGAACGAGGTCTTCATGATACAAGAGCTGTGTGCCAGTGAGTTATTTGTGCAGAAGTCCTAAGGAGTGCTGTTATAACTTGAATAGTCATATGTATATGAAGAGCAAATGGCTAGAATGGATAAGATTCCCCATTGGGGGCCTCCCTGGTGGCACATGGGGTTGTCTCAGCACTTTGAAGCTATACAGCCACCGCAGTATGAGTTCAATCCCTGGCCAGGGAGCTTACCCACATGGTGCAGCATCCTCTCCTGTCTTGCCTGTTGCTCCCCTAAGCAGTGTATCTCAGTAGATCTGCCTGTTCTGCTCTCCCCACTTTGTCTCTGGTAACTCTCCTCAACCTCCGCACCTCTGGCTTGTACCCCAGTTCTTGTATGCATAAATAAATCTTTTTTAAAAAAGATTTCCCCATTGTATCCTGCCATGATGTAGAGCTCAGTTCCAGGATGGTGGTGGGGATGAGGAAGAGAGGTCTTTAAATCCATTTATCTTATTGACCAAACAAAAGGTATGAACAGAGTATTCAGAGCTGACTGGCATGTTTATGCAAACACAGGAAGCCAATGAAGAGATTTTTGCAGCTTGGGTTTTTTTCCCCCAAGTAAATATAAAAAGCAGAGGAAATGCTGATAAAAAAGCCCTGATAAACTGGACTGCAAATTTAAAGCAAGACTCTGCCTGGTACAATGCCCTTTGGGCTTGGGGAAGTAGTTACTGAGATCACATGGAATTGTTACTTCTAATAGACTTATAAACATGTCAGTTACTTGGGTCAGGCACAACACCCAGTTACTTGGGTCCAGGATCACCTGCCTCATGTTCAACTCTGGCCCCTGGGATCTGTACCTGCAGCTTCAATCTAAGTCTGATTGCCAAAAACATAGAGCCCAGATGCCCTAATCTAAAAACATGGACCCCAGATGCCCTAATCCAGAGAGTTTTCCTGTCACTGGAGGAAATTGAGGTGGGCAGACAGGCTGTGTAACTGAGCTGTGCTTCTGCCTGGTAACCGGCGTGGACGCATGCAGGGTTGACCTGGGACAGCAGGTCTCCTGGCCTTGGCAGCAGAGCTCTGGTCGTGCCCTCCTAATGCTTTCATCCTCCTCACATGATTGAGGCACAGTAAGTCAGACATTTGTGAGCCAGGCTTGCCTGTTGGAGAATGTAAAAATAGCATTTGAGTACGACCTGCAGGTTCAGGTCTGCACCGAGGTCTTTGTATACACAATCTCTTCACCTTCTGTGGCACATATTCTCGTTAACACTGTTAAAGAAAGGAGAGGGAGGTTAAAAAGTTGTCCAGAGGGACAGAG
Source organism: Galemys pyrenaicus (assembly GCA_019455555.1). NCBI lineage: Eukaryota > Metazoa > Chordata > Mammalia > Eulipotyphla > Talpidae > Galemys > Galemys pyrenaicus. The sequence continues at coordinate 1,459,401 of JAGFMF010011417.1, forward strand.
CTGGTGAGTGGCAGAGGCAGGTGCCGACCCTACTGAGTACAGAGCACAGAAGCCCAGGCCCAGGGATGTGCAGGGGAGAAATCACCTCTAGAGATGAGGCAGACTCCCTAGAGATCACAGAGCAAGATGGCAGATGAGGACAAGAATCAAGGGACATCCATGTTTCTATAAATGCCCCTAATTTTTCATTTCTGATTGCTGAATAATATTCCATCGTGTATATGTACCACATCTTCTTGATCCAGGAACTAGAAGGAATTATACTCAGTGAAACAAGTCAGAAGGCAAGAGAAAAATATCGGATGGCTTCACTATTAGGAGGAATATGAAAGAACAACAACA
>JAGFMF010011417.1:1468078-1478777 GCA_019455555.1 Galemys pyrenaicus
TGGTGCACTGGTGAGATGGTGACGGGGAATACATGGGGATTACAATTAATGGCAAGTATATGTAAATTTTAAAATATTTTAATAAAAAAAAGAAAAAAAATAAAATTAAATATAAAAAAAAAATGAACTCATGGCTAAATCTAGAAGGAATGGCTTTATTGTATAGCTGTGGACAGGTAAAATAGAGAGGACTCTTCATTGAGAAGCCTCCAGGAACCAGGTGTAAGGACGCATGCCTATTATGAGTACCCCAACTTCACCATTATGCCACTTCATTTAAGATGGAGACCATGATCCTGGTTTGATAAATGAGGCTGCAACCCAGAACAAGGTAGCTGGTATCAAATGGAGTTGGCCCTCTGTTCCTAGGTTCTGGAGAGAAACACAGAAGGCCTCCACAGATTGCCAGCAATCCCTACCTCTGTGAGGCTATCCTGTTTGGAATCTAGTTTGTTTGTGAATAGAATAAGAGAAAGGGGCTGATTCCTTCTGTTCCATGATGTCTTCTGTTCCATGAATATATGATGAGAATATATGTTTTTGCAATACATGTTTCTACATAAATAAGTAAGTATAAAAGAGGAAATGTATGTTAAATACATAAAATATTTGTATGTTAAAATTTATGACATAAATACTTTAGGGCCAAAGACTGAAGATCTAGAACTGGATCAAGAGTCCCCTCCTGTGACTCTCCAGCCATGTGCTGTCCTTCCTTTGGTGACCTCACTGAGTCTTTCCCAGCTATCGGGTGTGTTTAATTCTTGACCATTTGAGGCAGGCATTGTTCTGTATTCAGCCTTCAGCCATTGCTACTTATGGAGGTAGGCACATCCATTGATGTACCCAGGTTTTGAGAGGTTGTATGTTTTGCTTCCAGTCTCGGCTTTCCTACATGAATTCACTCAGTAAACTGGGTCTAGCTGCCCCTTTGTAACTAGTGTCGGGCCTATCTGGAGTCCTTTGAGCTTGACCTTATATTTATCCTGAAAGTCCAGAAATATTTGGAGTTCTGGTAGGAATACTCCACACTGCCAAGGACATGTGGACAGAATTTTAGGATCCCCTGCCTGGAGCTCATAGAAGGAAGCTTTGAAACATTTGCTTGGGCATTTGGAATGTAAACTTAATGTTAACCTCTAGTTTTAGTTTGCCTAAATGAAAACAGAAAAGAGTGCTATGAGGGGAGTTAGTGGGCCCAAGTGCCTTGTTTTACCTGGTACAAAGTAATCTCAAAGCAGCAGGAGTCTGAGAATTTAGAAGTCTATAATCTATGGTTCTTCTGGTTTTATCCATTCCTAGTTCATAATCCTAGATGTGTTAATGGATATCTCTGAATTTACCTTCAGAAAAAGGATAACATCACTTTAGCGTCACTGTGATCATCCCATATAATATTGTATTATGACAGTATTGTGAACTCTCAGATGAAGGAAGAACATTATCTTAAAATATTCAAACTAACTCTTGAACCAGAATGACTATTTAAAATGGATTTCTTGAGTTCTCTTTTGCTGCCACCATTATAGATCACTTCTTACAGAATATCTCATGTAAAAATTATGTAACAGCTTTATGTAACTATATACTTCCCTATAAAATTCCTCCCACCTGGGTACATAATACATTTTTAGGATCTCAAAAGCGGTGTAGAAAGGTTATGTCACACCCTGTAGAGCACTTCAAGATGCTTTTTCATTGTCATCAAATGTACTTGGACCTGGCCCAGTTCTCAAGAAAACCCCCAAGGCTGAAGACTTTCCTTAGTAGACAAATTCATGCTTTCTAATAAGACAAACCTACCGTAACATCCTGACTATGTGGAATTTTATTTTTTTTCCATAGTATATTTTGGGGACAAAAATAACTTTCTATGCACTGCTGCTTCCAATTAGTGGTGTACCTTATGTGGTTACCATATACTAATACAAGATGTCTGTGATGGAGCATCAAGGAGGTATAGTTAACAGCAATGGTAGCACCTCAGTGAAGATGTACTATCCTCCTCTAACCACAGGAGAAATACATGTTTTTTAGTCTCTAGCATAAGCGATGACTGAACCGTGACTTTGATCTGAAGGTAGTCCCCCGTGAGGGCTGTGGTCTGGATGTCTGTGGCCTCCTAAAATGGGTCTATTGAAACTGAATCCCCAAGATGATGGTATCAGGAGGTGGGGGCAACTGAGTCATGGGGAGGGCATAGTTCTCGTGATCAGGATTAGCGCCCTTTTTTAAAGAGGCATCAGGGAGCTAACTCATTTCTTCCATGAGGTGAGGTTACAGGCACAAAACTATGAGCCATGAAAACATTCCCCACGAGGCAGTGAGTGTCCTGGCATCTTGATGTAGAACTTCCAGAACTAAAATTTATGTATTTGCTACCCAGCTTCTGTTATTGTTACAGCAGCCAAAACAGACTAAGACACTGCACTTGGGTATGTTGATACAAACAGGCACTCACAGTTCAAGGGCACAGCACAAAGTAGGAAGAATAGCATGGGATTTAAAAGTGAAGGCATGACCTCAGCTGCTTTATCTGTAAAACAGTGTCTAGAAACAATGCTCCCTTGATGAGATTATTCTGATAAATATCAGAGACTGCTGATGGGAAATCATATGAACAGAAAAGCGCTCAGTATAAACACTTTGTTTACTTGCTTGAGCTTTTAAGAGTCATAAGTGGAGGGTGAGGGTCCATACAAAAATCAAACATAACAAACTATTCAGTTCTGAGGTTCTGGGTAGTTTGTTATTGCAAAAAATTGTTTCCAGTCCTTAAGAGTTGTGGACAGCTCTTGAGCTGACTGAATGTGTTTTCCGTCCTCTGTGCTGCAAGCCGGGCTCCACTTATTGCTAAAACTCAAGTAGGTGTTGGATGTGATCCTGGCCAATTTAGAACTAATGGGCTCAGGTGGAAACAGACAATGTGCAGAGACACCTGATACTGTTCAGAAAACAGAAAGACCTAAAAATGTTATAATAGTTTCATAATAAGTGGATTTATGTAGAAGGCCACGAAAAGCACATTCAGTGGTTATCGTTCTGAGAGGCCCACGACGTATGTGTATAAGCCTTGTGGTCCCTCCTTGGCTCTTCAGTGTATATAGAGCCAAAGCATTACCCAAAGCCTAATTAAAATGAACTTAAAACTTAATAAAATATTGAAAAACAAACTTTTCCCTTTTATTGTGAATCTGTGCAACCCATTCTTTTTTGCACTCATTTTTTTAAAAAAAGATTTATTCATGCACACAAAGAACTAGGGTACAGGCCAGAGGTGTGGGTGGTGAGAGGATCTAGTAGAGACAGAGCTTGGAGCAGAACAGGCAAACCGACTGAGATACACTGCTAGGGGGAGCAGTGGGCCAGACAGGAGAGGACTGCTGTACCATGTGGGTCAGCTCCCTGGCTGGGGATCAAACTCCTGCTGCAGTGGCTACAGATAGCTTCATAGTGATGCAGCTCAATCACTTGCACCACCAAAGACGTCCCTGCATTCATGTTTTTTAAAAAAGTTTATTATTTTATCGTCCCCACCATTGTCCATTGTGCTTCCTTCTCTCTTGTTCCTACTCCTCGCCCATTCTCTTTCCCCTTTGGATGTTCCAGTTCTATAGTCAGTTATCAAGGGTTATCTTTTAAGTTGGCTTTTCTCTGGTTCTTAGTTTGACAATTTCTAGTATTTATCTCTGACTTATTTCACTTAGCATTATCCCTTCCAAAGCCATCTATGTTGCTGCGAATGGCATCAATTTATCTTTTGACTACTGAGGAGTATTTCATTATGTATTATACCGTATCTTGAGGCACTCATTTGTTTCTGGGCACTTATGTTGTTTCCATATCTTGGCTAGTGCAACCAGTGTTGCTATGAACATAAGGGTACAGATTTCCTTTCTGATTAGTAAGTCAGACTTTATTATTATTTTTTTTTTGCTCTTCCTGGTGCTTTTGTATAAAGCTAATCTATATCTCAATTTTTCTTTCCACTATAAAGGGGTCTAATAGTTACTATACCTCTAGTCTTTTAATAAGGAGTCTTTTTCCAGATGTCATAGACCAGTAAAGCTAACCTCTAATCTGACTTCAACCGCCAATTCAAGTTAAAATTAACTTCAATGGGTACTTAATAGTGTTTAAAATTATCATGTAGTTTGTAAAATATTTTTTCTCTATTCCTATGAAGGTCAACAATATTTCTAGATTTCATTAACTCCAAAAAAGTCATATTTTATTCCACTTAAAAACTGAAGTTATATATTGAAAGCATAGCCTCTGCATCTGACCGAGATATCAAATGACATGACCCTAAATTTCAAATTGTGGCTCCTGGCTCTTTAGGCATTTCCTTTCCATCTACAACAGCCTTCTCAAGGCAGTTAGTGTCGCATTAGTGATTCTTACTTCAGCTTAGGAGCTCCAGACCATTGTGTCCTGTATCCTTTGTTTTTTGCCAAAGGCCAGAAATCTTTGTAAAAGTCAAACAATACTGACATTCCTTGCATATATTAAAAGACTGTGTATTCAACAACAACAAAGAACATGAATCATTAGTTTTTACTTTGGGTAATTTTCAGGGCAGGAATTTTTCTTTCAACAGCAATTTTACCTGGCACAGGGTAGGCATTTAATAAGTTTTTTCTGCATAAACAAATGATTAAGTGATTTTGATGTTATGAACTCTTAGATATACATAAGCAGTTAGAAAACATTTTGTCAAACCAACTAATAGAGCAAGTTTTTTAAGGGCCCAAATCTTTCTTTTGTAATCCATTTATTGAACAAATATGAAGCCTGTAATATGCCAGGCACCATTAGCAGACATTGGAGATGACACAGACTTAAACTGCCACAAATTACTTCCTTCAATGGCAGTACAATTCTGTAAATATACTAAAATCCATTGATCGGTATTTGAAGTGCTCAATTTTATGGCATTTAAATTATGTTTCAATAAAGCTGTTAAAATTTTAGTGCCATCACGGGACCCACTTTCTAGTGAATCTGCTTTTTAAATTTTTTCTTAATTATAGCTAGCACAGCGTGGGTATAAAATCGGAGCTCAACAAACTCTGGTTGATTTTATTGCTTCATTCAAGACATGGGTGAGCAGGTGCCTGATGCACACACAGTGGAGTCTTTGAGAAGCCATGGAAACTGCAATATGAGATGCAGGCCTTGTTCAAGTCCTTGCTTTTCCATATAATTCTCTGGAGAACTGGGACAATTTTTCACTCTCTCAGTGCCTCAGGTTCTCATTCTGTAAAATGGGTTGGCAGTCATACCTCCCCCTGAGAATTACACAGGAGAATTGGGGAGCAATAATATAAGAGAAGAGGTATCAATGAAACAAGATTGACCTATTTTGATGATGGATATGTGTGGGCTCATTATGCTATTTGCTCTATTTTTTACTACCTAATGAAAAATTATAGTATCATCAGTTTTTTGTTTTTTTAATTTGAGCTCTGATACATAGAATTCATTGGACAGAAGAAGCTAAGGACTATTAGTAACCTAAATAAATGTATAGTAAATGACTTTGGTTTTCCTCCTGAAAACTGAGCCCTAGATATACTACTTTTTCTCATGATACTGTTCTGATGACTTTATTAGGATCATAGACTGAGTTTGGGGGGGGGGGGGCGGGGACGGAGATCAGTTTTTCACACTATTTGTGTCAACAAAGATTGTCTAATAGTGTCATAGCACAGACAGCATTTAATTTCCATATATAAGAGAAACATCTGAGATAACTTCAGGGACGTGGGGTAATGGATTGTTTTCAAATAGGCCTTCAAATATGTTTCACCATCTGGGCCAGCTGAAAATGGTAGCACCCTTCCTGCAGAGAACTCAGGCCCCTGGGATCTGAGCCTTGCCGACTCCATTAGCTCAATGCCTGTTCATTAGATTTAAAGGAAAAATTAAAATACTCACATGAATAATTTATTTCCTACCTTGCAGTGACCTCAGAGGTAAGAAACTTGACAATCACCTTGGCCTTTTACAGGACCTGGGGAAAAGAAACAGCTGAAAGCAGGTTGAGGAAGTGTAAGAGTCGGAAGAAGGACATGGGTTCAAGACTGACCACATGCACAGGGACACAAGGCAGGTGCAGGAGTCAGTCGATAGCCAGGGAAGCTGGAAGGACTGGCCATTTGGATGAATGGGGAGTGAGGGGCATGCCTTTCAAGCAGAGCCAGAGCCAGAAACCAAAATGCAGTTAACAAAGAGGACAGCAACAGTGTCATCGCCAGCTGGAGGCAGGGACCAGGCAGTGCAGGTGAGCGGAGCTGGAATGCACGAATATGTTGATACCAGCACATCAAAGAACAAGGACATGGAGCCCTTTTCTGAGTGCCTCTTGAAGCTCCCACTGGTCCTAACACAGTGGTGTCGCAGAACGAGGAGATCCTGTCCTTTGGGAATTACCTTCCAGCAGCTGATGCAGACTACTAAACAACGACTAAGTGTCTTAAGGACCAAGAAAGCCCAGTACAGGATCCTGAGCCATACTCACATTCCCAAGGGAAGTACACAGATTCCATCCTGATGAATAAGGAAGGGGGAGTTGCTGAGAGGAAGCAGGGGTGAGGACGTGTTACTCTGATGTCTTCAGCTGTAAGGATGGAAAACCCAAACTAACATGAACTGTTAACACATTTGGCTGGCAATGAGGCAATCTGGGGGTAAGGTGAGCCTCCAAATTGATGGAGCCACAGATGAAGTGATATCATAGAGGAGACAGATTTTGTCCTCTCTGTTCCACAACCCATGGCATAGGCTTCATCTTGCCTCTGGCTACCCTGTGGCTGCAGGATGGTGGTCACTGTACTTTGCATTTTGTGCCTCCTAGTTCAAACTGGAGAGAAATAATAACTCCCTGTCATTCCCCTAACAGCTAGATAGGCAGTGCATAGCAGTTCCTAGCACGTCTCTCCTTTGTCACATTGCCCAGTACTAGGTCATACAAACCTACCAGGCAGTACACACAGTGTTACCCTGAGTAAGTATCCCCAGTTCATTACTGCAACTTACTGTGGAACAAATGACACAAAGACCTACAGCCACCTGTATGTAACTTAGAGAATGTTCAGGACTGAAAATCACCGAGGTTTTAGTCATATCTTATCACGGCAAAATTTACTGATGCAGATGCCAAGAGAGATTGTCCAGGAAAATCCTTGCTGAGCATCTTTGAATGTGAAATAACTCACAAGGACCTCAGACTACGCATCTATAGAGAAGATGAAATATTGTCATTTGCAATCACATGGATACACCTTGAAGGGGCGAGTGTGCAAAGTGAAATGAGTCAGATGGAAAAATACAAATGCTGTTGGATTTCACTTATGGGCGGAAGCTGAAGAAACAAAGCAAAGGGGGGAAAAAAGCAAACACTTACATGGTGGTTACCAGAGGCGAAGTGGACTGGGAGGCAGGTAAAAGGTGTCAGGTGAGTGATGGAAGATGGAAATGACTCGTGGTGATCACAGTGTAGTTTATGCAATGCTGCCCCCTGAATTCTGTGTATAAACCCATGTCAAGTTTAAAAAATAAAGCCTTCCTTTTTCTACTTGTAATATTTCATCTATATGGCAATTAACTCACTTTCAATTTAAATGTAGAAATTTCATTAAAACACCTTCATTCTGGGAGCAACTAATGGAGACACTTCTATATGACATGGTCTGTGTTAAAATGAATTATTAGCTTAAGCAGCTGTGTAATATTTACTATAACATGGAAATCTATGTCTCTCCATTTGGAAAAGCCACATAGAGCAAGAACAATTGTCTCAAACATCACCCAAAAAATTGAAAGCGAGATTAAACTGGTATTTCAAAAATATCCTTTTTAAAGCATCTACTCAGCTTTGAACTTTTGCCCTTCTGTCTGCAGCCACTCTGTGTTCTCAGCATAGTTGGTAAAAGGAAGGTGCAATGGGTACACACATGAGAAATTTCTGCATGTAACTTCAATCTTTTCTTTACTCACTGTACATTCTTCTCGAATACTTCTATGGCATTTCATTATCGATGTAACTGTCAGTTTCCCACAGTATAGTCTTCATCAGTTTTGCCTCTAGAAGGTGGCAGGACTGGTCTAGGTACTCAGATGCATATTAAACCTTTGGCTGATGCCTGCAGACTTGAGCTTAATCATTGCTTGCTGTAGCTCTGAAGGGGTAAGCTAGAGGTTCCCTGTGCAAACACAATCTTCAATATTTACAAAAACAAATAATAAACCTGCTTTTCACCTGACAGTCACTGTCCCCTAACTTCACCTGCCTGCACCTGCACTTCGGCCCTTTGTGCAACTGCAAAGATATAGAGGGGGGCAAGTCATGAGAACATTTTTATCCCTCAGTCAGCGCTGTTTCTGTGGTTCTCTGTGGAACATTCCTGAGGTGAGCTTGCTAATTTTGTCAACAAGGAAATGTCAACCAGAGCCTGCTATTTAACTCATTTGCACTGTACAGTTTGCAGCTCACAAGGTGCCAATTAAAAAACAAAAGTAGAGGCAGAGGAGCTCGTCTGTCAGCTTGGCTGGCATGAGATTTGATGCTAATTATTAAAGGGACTCACAATTAACAACAGCTAAGCCTGAAGAAGCACACCTTTCAGTACAACAGGAGCTGAAATACTGCCCTGAGAACTGAGTAAGAGAAAATGGTTTCTAGCTACAGAGAGAGGGAGAGAGAAATTGGAAATTGTTAGAAACTCATCCCTAATTGGGTTATTCAATGCCTAAACGATTATGGAGTCTTGTTTTCTGGAGGCTTAAGAAACATAAAAGATAGCCAAATAATTTTATAAGGCATCTACTGTGTTAGTTTTTCTGTGTTGAGCAATAAAGTACAGTAATGAACTAGGCAGTAAGGTTTCGGCCATTTGTAGGCTTATGCTCCAGGAGAACTTTTTCAGTTACAGAACTTTGTCCTCAGTCTAACTACCAGGGCCCTCTCTTTACTCAACAGATATGGAACCCCAGATTTGGACATTCAGCTAACATTACATATTCCTTTCCTCCATGCCAGACACCATTGTGTATTTCATCTTTAAAACAACCCTACATGGTTAGGGTCATTTTATATATTTGCCAATAAAGTGACATTAAAAAAAAAGGGTATTTAGTAAATTCAAAGGCAAGTGGAATTTGCTACATGTATGGACCTTGAGAGAATTATAATAAGCAAATAGTTTGCTTATGTAGAGAATTTTGAACAAAAGAAAAAAATAAAACAGATACAGAGAACAGAGTGGTGGTTCTGGAGGACAAGGGGAGTAGATGAAATGATTTAAGGGGTTCGAGAAGCACAGACTTCTAGTTATGAAGTAAGTCCTGGGGATGTAACATACAGCATGGCAACCACAACCAATAATGTTGTAAAGTATACTTGAAAGTTGCCAAGAGGGTAAATCCTGAACATTTACTCTCCATGGTGACAGATGTTGTATGGATATTTTCATGATGTTTGTTAATATAGAATAATGTTATACACCTAAAAGCAATGTAACCTTTTATGTTGGTCATACTGCAGTGTTTCTTTTCAAAAACCCACTGGGAGTAGGTTTGAGGTTAAGTATTTAAATTAGTCATTGTGTTATAAAGGAGAGAGAAAAAATTGGTGGCAAAGAGAGATAGGATGGAATTCGCCCAGAGGAAATAGGCAACAATATAGGAAGAATATACAGCCAGTCCCTGCAAGAACTGGGACACAGTGGTTAAACTGGACATTACCAGCAACCTACTCAAAAAAAGAGAATCGCATCTAAGAGGAACAAATAGAGAGAAAAACATCAAAACCTTGCTGCCCCTATCCCTTCCCCCTTCCCCCACCCACAAATCCAAGACACCTTAACCGACAGATAGAGAAACCAGAAATACCACGTGTGGAAAGGACCACAACGGATATCACAGTCCAGGACCTGAAACTGCAGAGAGCTGCGCGGAAGCCGGCAACGGAGGGAGTGACCCACGCGGGGTGAGTACAGAACTGACACCACTGGGGAAGCAGCAGAAGCGGTGGAGAGGCACGTTTGGTTTAGGGAGTCCACACAATTTGGAACAGTTGGATATTGACTGGGAGACATGGGACTGAGGGGAGGAAAGTCCCGGGGCAGACACAGAGCCTCGACTGGACTGAAACACCGGCTTGGTGCAGTGGGACACCATTGTAACCTCCTGCGCTTTGGGTCGCCATTCCGCAGGAGCCCTGCTGGGCTTGGCAAGGGAACCACAGCAGTCTGCCCCTAAGCGCCAGAGATTGGGCATCTGAAACACTTGGAGGTCACCGCGGACAGGGAGTGAGTGCACTGGGACAGCCCTTGGGGAGAGAGTCCGCGGAGCCCTGCTCGCTAGGCTAGGCTTCGTGACCCTCATCAGTCCTCATTGGCTGGAAATCTGGTGTTTGAGAAAGTTGGAGTTCGCAGTGGCCAGAGGGCCTAGGGCTGGCAGAAGGGTTTAGCCCAGATCGGACTCCATAACAACCCTCCGGCACTCTTGCATTCTCAGACTCTGGGCTTAAGATAGCTGTAGCTATAATTGCCCAATTCCTTGAGCTTATTCTTTATTGTTGTTGTTGTTCTTTCATATTATAACCAAAAGTAAACAACAACAACAACAAAAACTTAATAAGACCAAAAAGCCGGGATAAACCAAAGGGACCATGGGGGAGGGGAGGGGAAGGGGG
>JAGFMF010011417.1:1478865-1559697 GCA_019455555.1 Galemys pyrenaicus
AGAGGGTGCACAAGGGACTGAGGTGATGGTGCACGGGTGAAATGGTGGTGGGCACCCCCTGGGGACTACAAATGATGTCAAATATAACTAATAAAAAAAGAAAAAAAAAAAAAAACAAAAAACAAAAAACAAAAAAAAAAAAGATAGCTGTAGCTCAGGCCTGAGGCAATCTGGGAGTGCCCCAGAGCTGAAAAATAAACACCTGAAGGCCCTCACAGAGGCAAAACCCCCTAGGTCCTTCCAGAAACAAAGGGCAGTCCCCAAGGGCGAACACACACAAAAACAAAACAAAAACCCTGCACTTGGGATGCCTCAGGTGGGCACGCCCCCTTCATAGATAGGGCTGTGGAGAAGAGTTTATATAGAAGACTGAAGTGAAGCCTCCTTCCATACCAAGAAAGTCCAGTCAAACATCTGAGTCCTGAAACCTGCGACATCCAGACAAGGTCAGGGGACATACAGAGTCTAGGAAAGCACAGCTGGGGTGCCAGCCCCTCTGACTGCTTCTTTCTCCCAACCTAACCTCCCCCACCCAGAGACTAGTGAGACATCTGAGTTCTTCTCCTCTCCTCCCACTCCCCTTTTTTCTTTTTCTTCCTTTTTTCTACTTCTCTCTTATTGTTTTGGTTTTTTCCCCTTTTCTCCTTTTTCTTCCTTCCCTCTTCTTTTTCCTGTTTTTCTTCTTTTCTTTTATGGAAAGGTAGTAAGAGGAACCCCAAAAAGTTAGTCCTTACATAGGGGGCCTCCTGGTACCCTAAGTCCTTAGGTGGAAGGAATCCTCAGCAGCCCCATCACCCTCCCAGCTATAACACAGGACCTGAAAAAAATCTGATACCTACCACTTCAGTCCAATCAGCACCATGCCCTGCCCTCTCTCCCCCTGTTGTTGTTTTTGTTTGTTTGGTGTTTTTGGTGTGTGTTTTTTGTTTGCTTGCTTGTTTTGTTTTTGTCTTTTTTGTTTTGTTTTTTTTTTTCATTCTCTCTCTTTCCCTTCTCTCTTTCTTTCAATATCTGCCACAACAGAAGACTACTTGAACCTGAACCCTGCCACAGAGGAAGAGCTATCAGGCAGCAATACTTAAACCTCACGAAGAGAAATCAGAAATCATGCCTACCAGCACCAGCAGAACTGGAGCACAATAGGCCCAAAGCCGAAGATTAGCAATGAGATGAAAGAAAAATACCAGTGTTCAAGAAGGCTTGTTAGGGGAAATGTAGTCCTAATTGGATTATGGGTGTGTGGACTCCAACCCCCACTCCAGACCATCAGTGTTCCAAAACCACAAATCCAATAAGATGATTATCGAAGAGTGTATCACTGGGACCTGAGGGTGGAGTTAAGTAGTCAGGCTGGCTATAAAACCAGAGGTGAGCCTTGGGCTCTCTCTCTTACTGAGGAGCCAGACCCCTTCCTTGGGAGCCCTCTCTCTTGACTCGGAGCCAGCTCTCAATGCGCCATTGGTTAGAAAATCTGGTAGGATAGTTACGGATTTGTATCCCTCTTTTTCCCTTGGTATTATTACTATTTTATTCCCCTTCTTTCGTAAAATAAAACCTGTTAATAATTTTTGTCACGTGTACCTGAAGTTGAGACTTTTTAAAAGTCTTCTGAGTGCGTGGGTGGAGGACCCAGTGAGGGGAACCCATTTTATATTAGGGTTGCCCTGTAACAGGCTTCATCAACAAGATAATCCACTATGACCAAGTAGGATTTATTCCAGTATCACAAGGATGGTTCAATATCTGAAAATCAATAAATGTAATCCATCACATCAACAAAAAGAAGGAAAAAACCTCACATGATCATATAAATGCATGCTGAGAAAGCATTCAATAAAGTTCAACACCCATTTATAAGAAGGCCCTCGAAATTCTCGACATAGAATGACCATATCATAACATAATAAAGGCCATATATGACAAGCCTATAACCAATATCATTATCAATGGTGAAAAGCTAAAATCCTTCCCCTTAAGATCTAGAACTAGACAAGGATGCCCTCTTTTACCACTGCTCTTCAATATAATACTGGAAGTCCTAGCTAGAGCAATAAGACATAGAAATAGGCATACAAGGAATCCAAATAGGGAAAGAAGAAGTATAACTATCACTGTTTGCAGATGATATGATAATATACATCGAAAACCTCAAAATCTCCACAGAAAATCTAATCAAACTAGTCAGCAAGTTTGACAAAGTAACAGGATACAAAAATCAATGCCTTTCTATATACAAACAACCAATCTGAAGAAGAAGAAATCAAGAAAAATATTCCTTCTTTAATTGAAACAAAAAAATCACATACTTGGGAATAAATCTAACAAAAGGGGTGAAGGGCCTCTACATTGGGGCCTCCCTGGTGGTGCAGTGGATTAAGCAACAAATTATGAAGCAAACCACAGCTGCAGCAGCATGAGTTCAATCCCTGCCACTGGCTGGAGAGGTGACCCACATGGTGAGGCAAACCTCTTCTGCCTCCCCTGTTGCTCCCCTCAGCAGTGTATCTCAGTCAGTATACCTGTTCTGTTCCCCACTCTGTCTCTGGTGGATCCTCTCACCTCCCACACCTCTAGCCTGTACCCCAGTGCTTGCATGCATAAATAAATCTTTAAAAAATAAAGAAAAGAAAATTATATAACATTGCTAAAAGAAATAGAAGAAGACACAAAGAAATGAAAAGACATCCTTGCTCATGGATTGGAGGAATTAACATCATCAAAATGGCCATCCTACCAAAAGCAATCTCCAGATTCAATGCTATTCTAATAAAAATTTCAATGACATTCTTCAAAGAAATAGAAAAAATATTGATGAATTTCATATGGAGACACAAAAAAACCTCGAATAGCCAAAGCTCTCCTGACTAAAAAAAAAAGGGGGGGAAAGGAAGTATTACTCTTCCAGAATTGAAACTATGCTACAAAGCAACAATACTAAAAACTGCATAGTACTGGCATAAAAACAGACCCACAGACCAATGGAATAGAATAGAAACCCCAGAAATAAGTCCACAGACTTATGAGCAACTAATTTTTGACAAAGGAGTACAAGAATATGCAATGGAATAAGGACAGCTTGTTCAAAAAAAAATGGTTCAGGGCAAACTGGACTGCTACATGCAAAAGAATGAAACTAGAATACTGCCTTTCCCCATGCACAAAAATCAAATCAAAATGGATTAAGAACTTAGACATAAGACCCAAAACCATAAAATATATAGAAGAAAAAGTAGGCAAAACTATACATGACATACACCTCAGTAATATCTTTAAAGACACAGCACACAAAGCAAAGATATTAGAGGAAAAAATAAATAGCTGGAACTACATCAAACTTAAAAGCTTCTGTACAGTGAAAGACACAGTAACCAACAAAGTAACACCCCACCAACTGGGAGAAAATCTTTGCACACAACACGACCGACAAGGGACTTATTAGAAAGATCCACAAAGAGCTAACCAAACTAAACCAAAACAAAGTAAATAACCCAATCAAAAAATGGACTGAAAAGATAAAAAGACATTTCTCCAAAGAGGAAATGCAAATGGCCAACAGGCATATGAAAAAATGTTCAACTTCTCTTGTCATCAGAGAAATGCAAATCAAAACCACTATGAGATACCACCTCAAACCAGTGAGAATGGCACACATCAAAAATATTAGCAGGAACAAATGTTGGCGAGGATGTGGAGAAAAAGGAACTCTACTACACTGCTGGTAGGAATGCAAACTGGTCCAACCATTATGGAAAGCAGTGTGGCAGTTCCTCCAACTACTGAAAATGGAACTCCCATATGGTCCAGCAATCCCACTCCTAGGAATATACCCAAAAGACACAAAAACACTGATTCAAAAGAATACCTGCACCCCTATGTTTATCGCAGCACTGTTTACAATAGGTAAGGCCTGGAAAAAACCTAAATGCCCAAAAACAGATGATTGGATCAAGAAGATGTGGTACATATACACGATGGAATACTGTTCAACAATCAAAATAGATAAACTAGAGTCATTCATACAAACATGGATGGAGCTGGAAGCAATTATGATCAGCGAAATAAGTCAGAAGGCAAAAGAAAAATACTGGATGGTTTCCCCCCCAGGAGGAATATAAGAGAACCAAATAAGTGACCAAGGAAAAGAATAATAACAACAACAATAATAATAAAACAACAAAAACAAAAAGACAAGGAAAACCAGAGACACTTGGTGGGAAGGGGGGAGGGAGTGGATAGAGGGCAGAAAGAGCACAAGGGACTGAGGTGATGGTGCACTGGTGAAATGGTGGTGGGAAATCCATGGGTACCACAATTGATGTCAAATTTATATAAATTTGGAAAAAAGTCATAATAAAAATGAATAAATTATGCATTGTTTTATTTTCTCAGAAGGGGAGATTTCAGGGTTTATGTGTCACTCTTTTCTGACTTCTTGTTATTTGTATTGTCTCAGATCAAGAGATCAAGTTGCCAGCCAAGTAGTTATCTAGCAGGGAATGTTTTGTGATACTATGAATTTCCAACTTGAGTCTCCTAGACAGTCCCTTCATTTCTTTATGTTATAGTTTAACCACTATAATGGCAAGAAGTTCAACAGGGACAAACTGGCAAGGAGATTTGGAGGTGACAGAAACTAAAAAACTCCTCAAATTACAAAGCACTACAGTGCAATTCTATGATCGAGTAGAACTGATCCAGGGAGGTATTACAAGCAATGAGAGGAATTATTTTAGGTTCTCCCCAGTAAGCAACATATCTAAAGTACTTTTGTAAGGTCATTGTCTGGAACTCAGAATATTTTCAGTTAAAAACTAAAAGGGAGTAACATCAGGGGAAATGTCAGAGTAAGGATCTTTGGAGACACTCTCCTTTATAAAGCCTGGGGAGAAGGGATAATCTGATTTCCATAATCACAGTACATGGACAGAGGGAAAGAAGTAAAGGACAGGCATTCCCCTTAGGAAGTCCAGGTGTTGACCTAGACAAAGACTATAAATCTAGGAATTTAGATCAGCTTTTTAATTTATGTTTTTTTTTAAAAAAAAACAAACCTGAAAGAAGCCATTTCTAAGGAGTAAAGAAAGTGAATCCAAGGTCTCACCAAATGGAGACTGTCAGCAGTCAAATTATTTAAAAGACTCATTGAAATTCAAAAATTTGAAAACACACCAGATGAAAACTTAACTAGAGAGTTTCAACAGTATTTTGAGTGGACAGAAGAAAGAATTTGTGGTCTTGACAGCAGGTTAACTGAAGTTATCCATTCTGAAAAACAAAGAAAGAAATGTAGAAAAATAAAAAGACTGTCACCTGTGTGATAACATCAAGAGCATCAACATACAGAATGATAATTGCAGGGTAGGGCAAAGAAAAGGATTAAGAAAGAAAATTTGAAGGCACAATGGCAGGATCTTTACAAATTTCGTGAAAAACATTAACACCCAAAAAACTCAACAAACTCCAAATAGGGTAAATTCAAAAAGATGTACACCTAGACATACTACATTCAAAAAGTCAAAAGACAGAAATCTTGAAAAGCAACATGGCACATACAAGGAGATCTCATTAAGATAGAGCTGTGAAAGGGACCATGGGGTGGGGGGAGTGGAAGGGGGGAGGACAAAGACGGGGAAGAGGCCAGAGGGTGCACAAGGGACTGAGGTGACGGTGCACGGGTGAAATGGTGGTGGGTACTCCCTGGGGACTACAAATGATGTCAAATATAATTAATAAAAAAAAAAAAAGATAGAGCTGTGTTTTCATTAGGAATCATGAAGGCAGAAAAAAATAGATAGCATGCTCAAGGAATTTTTTTCCAATGAAAAAGAAACTACATGAAGAATTCAATAATTAGCAAAATTGTCATTCAAAAATGAAGGAGAATTTTTTCCTTTATTTATATATTCCCTTCACTCTAAGTGATGGTGAGCATTTTTTCATATGCCTGTTTGGTCATCTGCATTTCCTCTTCAGAGAAATACCTTTTTAGCTCTTCTGCTCACTTTTTGACTGGACTCTTATTTTGTTTTGTTGAGTTGTGTAAGCTCTTTGTAGATCTTTGCTATAAGTCCCTCAACAGTTTGTGGAGTGCAAGTATTTTCTTCTAACTTGTGGGATGTCTCTTCATCTTAGTTATTGTCTCTTTTGATATAGTCCCAGTTGTTTATCTTTTCCTCATACATGAAGGAGAAATTAAGACATTTGCAGATAAACAAAAACTGAAAACCCACCTATACAGTACTACAGTGAAGTCTATAAAGGGAAATAAAAGGATATTAGACAATAACCAAATTCCACATGAAGAAATGACAGCACAAATAAAGGTAAATATAAAAGATTTTGCTATGTGTTGCTTTATGCATTTTTCTTTTAATCAGCAAAGTTTTTTATCCTATTAAAAATAAGTTGGTATTAATCCAAACTAGGTTGCTATGAATTGATGTTAATGGTAATACTGTTAGGGGGAAAGGTAGTCCTAATTGGATTATGGGTGTGTGGACTCCAACTCCCACTCCAGACCATCAGTGTTCCAGAACCACAAATCCAATGATTATCGAAGAGTGGATCACTGGGACCTGAGGGTGGAGTTAAGCAGCCGGGCTGGCTATAAAACCAGAGGTGAGCCTTGGGGTCTCTCTCTCTTACTGAGGAGCCAGACCCCTTCCTTCGGAGCCATCTTTTTTGACTCGGAGCCAGCCCTCAATGCGCCATTGCTTAGATCTGGTAGGGTATTTGTGGATTTGTATCCCTCTCTTTTCCCCTTGGTATTATTACTATTTTATTCCCCTTTCTTTCATAAAATAAAATGTGCTAATAACTTTTGCCACGTGTACGTGGAGTTGGGACTTTAAAAGTCTTCTGGGCACGCGGGTGGAGAACCCAGTGTGGGGAACCCATTTTATATTAGGGTTGCCCTGTAACAATACCCAGAGTAACCACTATAGAAATAACTCCCAGTAAATGACAATAGCATTGCAGTAGTATATTAGAAGTGTTTATTTCACATAGAAGAAGGAAATAATGGAGGAGTAGAGGGTTGATAAAGGCATGCAGAAAACAAATAGGAAAATGGGGACCTCCCTGGTGACCTGTAGGTTTAAGTCTCAGTGCTATCACCACTAGTGCCTTAGTTTGATCCCCAACCAGGGCACTAAACTACATATGATACAGCAGACCTGTCCTGTCTTGCCTACTGTTCAACTCAGCAGTATATTTTAGTAAATCTTCCTGTTCTGTTCCCCACTCTGTCTCTGGTGAATCCTTTCACCTACACTGTACTCTGTCCTACAACACAGTTCTTCTAAGCAAATAAATAAAGAAATAAAACAAAAGAAATTCTACCCCAAATTTAAAAACTATAAAAATAGCAAAATGGCATGCATAAATACTAGCTTATCAGAAATTATAATAGATGTAAGTGTATTCAACATTCCAGCTAAAAGGCAAAGACTGACAAAATGGAATAAGAAATATGATCCAACTGTATGCTATCTGTGGAGGCCCAGTTCATATTTAAAGATAAATAAGTTGAAAGTAAGTGAATGGGAAAAGATATTAGTAATAAAAAAAAACTGTATTAATGTCAGACAAAGATTAGGGGAAATTTTTAAACTGTAAACAACCTAACTATGCATCGACTGCTGAATAGGCAAATAGCAGCAGTTCATATAATGGCATGTTCTAACAGATAGGAAATACTGATACATGCTATGATACGTAAACCCCCATGAAGAGGGTTAACCTTCACATCATACTTTGTGAAAGAAGTCTTACTTTGTGATCACATTTGTATGAAATGTCCCAAAATAAGCAAATCCATACAGCAGAAAATAAATTAGTGTTTCCCAAGGGCTGGGTGAAGGGAGAGAACAAATAGTGACCACTGATAAGTGCATAGCTTATTTCTGGGAAGACAAATGTTCTGATAGTAATGATGATGAGTGCACAAGAAAATGAATATACTAAAAGCCAGTAAATTGTATCCTTTAAAGGATAAATGTTATGTCCATAGTGATGAGATTCAACTTTTTAGCAGATGTTTATCACCAGTTTATTGGGGAAAATAAGTCTTGCTTCAACTCTTTGAAGGTCAATTAGGACATATCTGTCAATGTTTAAAAAGCCTATACACATTAAATGAGCAGTTCTATTCTATAAATGGACCCTACACACATACTAACATGCTGTGTCAAGATTATGTGCAGGAAGGTTCACTGACATATAATAACAAAATTGGAAATCATCTAGGCGCTCAGTAACTTAAGATCTATTAAATAGATCCATATATTAGAAAACTATGTAATCATTAAAACATGAGGTATAATTATATATACTGATATGGGGAGATCTTCAAGATGTTTTTTTAAACTGTGCACGTCATGATTTCATCTGTATAAATTTCTACAGATTTTCATCTGTATAAATATGTTATGCAATATATTTTTGTATAATCAAAGATTAATAGGAAAATTCAGGTTACCCAGCTTATCCCATGCAAACTGAGTTGATCTGGTTTTAGGGCAGCACATGTTAAATGGTGCTTCTGACATGGACCGAAATTGTAGGATGAGCATCCTAACCTACCAACTGTGTGAATTGGGTTAGATTGCCTAAATGGACCCTACACTTTCCTTCATCAAAAATGAAATAAGACTTCCATAACCATTATGAAGATACTATGAACTTTATATATATGGAAACTTCAGAAATATTTCATAAATGGTCATACCCACCACATTAATATGAGTAAAATGGCTCTGATAGCAACTCTAAACCCAGAGACTCCATCTTAAATTCTTGATTTTTAAATAGATCATAGACATATTTATCTGTGCATCCTTAGTGCTTGGGAATAAGTCATCATTGCCCTGGAACGCCTTTGCTGCTTCATCTCCCTTACCCTTCTGTTTAGTCCTCACTTCCCTTCCTTATGCTACACTTTGCCATTTTGATTTTGTTTGAAGATGTTCTTTCCTCTTCCCACCCAAAATCTGTTGGTATAGACTTTGTCGGTAGATATAACTGACATTTACCCAAATGTCCCATGTTTCAGTGGCATATTTCAGTGGTCATCATACAAAGAGCTTAAATAATAGGAACCTGCAAGGCACCAGAGAGAACGCCTATATTATTTCAGTGTTTACAATGTGATAGCTAAAAGCTAGAAATGGGAGTAAAGCTGGGAAATGAATAACTGTCATAGGCAATCTCCATGTGAAATGCGAATCACAGCTGGCTGTTTACCCATCTTCCCCCTCTCGGCACTTGAGTTCATGGTGTACTCTGCAGTGTGGTCACGCCTGGATCGCCCTGTGGCAGCAGGGAGCTGAGGAGTAAATACTCACTGTCCAGTTGACATCACTGGGTAAGAACCAGAATTCTATTCTCTGCTGGTTCTCAAAATGCACAAAAGGACAAAGGGAGATTGTTTTGCAGGAATTAAATTCATTTAAAGAAAAATTTAAGAGACTTTAAAATTGGAATGATTTCTAGTCTTTGGAAAACATTGTTTATTTTGATTCACTCAACTCATTTATTCCCTGACCTCACTGTCCCATTACTATACTAGTTTATAGTTTTTCTTTCCAAAATAGGTTCGTTACTTGATTATACCTTGGTAGTTGCTACAGTATTTTGAATCCTCATTTGATTTTTAATATCAAAATCGATTTAAGTTGTTTCTGCTGAAATATAACCAAAAAGTACAATGAGCGCTCCCTGAAATGAAGGGAAATGCTTTACAATTCTGATCTTACAGGGAGCAACAGTTTGATCTCAAATCATAATCAGACAAAAAGGAGTTCTCTATTAATGATGCTACAGAAAGGCTCTTAATTAATTTCTTTTGCTCTTTTCTCATAGAATAGTGGGCAGACATAATGAGGAGAATGAGATATTCTCCATGGAGTTTTCTCTAATTGTTTAACTTTTCCAAGTAGTGAATGAGATGATTTTTATTTTTCTGTCTTTTGACCCCTAGCAAAATTTCCACTGGAAACCATTTTCCTCAGGACTCAAATTATAAAACAAGGTAGCTGGTCCCAAACATAAAGGCTGTTTTTTTTTGTTTTTGTTTTTGTTTTTTAAGTAAAATCTAACATTTTTACAACCTAACAAAAAAAAAACACCTCACTCTCTTTACTAACCCTGGTGTTTGTGAAATGGCAGCAAAGCTAAAGTAAATTAGATTAATCCAACTCTCCAGCTATCCCTAACATTCCTGACTGTCTGCATGGTAGAAAAGTGTTCACAGCAAATACAGATTCTCTTCTTCACTGTCTTATCTCATCCACGCTGAGTTCCTACCCTTGGATGCACCTCAGTCACCCAGGGAATTTCTTATACATACTGAAGCCTCTGTTGCACTCTCAGAAATTATAATTTAATTGTTTGAGGGAAAGTCTGTCTAATCTGGATTTTAAAAAACCTCTGTTGGTTCTATCCACAGCCAAGGGCCACAGTGCCAGGTCCCATACTCTCACCCTGACAAGCCTCACCATGACTTCAAACTATAGTTTAGCTTACCTGGGCTTTATCACGTGGGACCATTCTCACTGCTTCTAATGAAGAAGGCTTATGTCTCAGTCTGCTCCAGGCTGACTTTATAAAGTCTGTGACCAAAAATAGAATGGTTGTGGGTTTTTGTTTCTTTTTTTAATCTCTCACAAAGATAAATACATAGGTAAAAAATGGAATGGTTCTACCTTTTTCTGGTAGGCCTAGGAGAAAACAAGACTCTTCTGTCCTAAGCTCAAGGCAGTGCAGTATTTAAGAAAGTCTTGGAGGAGACTTATTCAAGGGTATTGAATACTCTTTGACCTTCTGAAAAAATTCAAGGTGATATAAAGATGTAGGTGAAGGCCAATGGTTGAAGTCTTCATTTAAAAATGTGTTAAGAATCCTCAAGAGCAGGTAATTAATGGAAATTACCCAATGAAACATCTCCATCAAAATGAGGAAATGAAGGGTCCAGTACAAAGTCCCCTAGACATTCCACATATACTAGTTTCGTTTTGTTTTGTTTTTTAATGATAGGACATCTGTTTTCAAAATTTTTAAAAGATAGGACCACATGCTGTTGGATAGCAGTGATGAAAATTAGTTTCAGTTCCAGCTTTTTATTTTAGGGCCAAAGAGTTAGGGGTTATTAAGTCACAGTGCTAATGTACCCATGGGTCTTGAGCTCATAATTTTACTTAAAAGTTAGAGGGTTTTGTGATAATTGTGCAGATTTTTAACTTGGGAGAATTATAAACTTTTTTCTTGGTTCTTACTGAATTCAAATTCACTTATAGCTACTATAAATGCCCTAAAGCATACAAAAAACAAACCTCAAAATCACAGGAGTCTTTTCTTATTAATAACTTGAAATGTAAATGGATTAAAAAGGTAGAGATTTGAAAATGTCTTTGGAAAAAACCAACTATTTGCTATGAAAGACTCACTTTAAAGATAGAAACAGTTTTGAAAGTGTAAGGATATAAAGTATATTGCATATAAATAGTAACCTAGAGATAACTGAGGTGGCCATAATAATATAAGAATGATCACTTTTCAACCAAAAATTATCCCCCAAAGACAAAGGATATGATAATAGTTTTTCAAGGGTTAATTCATCAAGAAGACACAGAGATGACAAGCATGCAGGCACAAAACAGAGCTCCGGAATACATGAAGCAAATATTGACAGATTGGAAGGTAGAAACAGTTCTATAATAGCAGTTCATTTCACCACCATTTTTAATAATGGATAGAATAGCTATACAGAGGTCAATAAGGAAATAGAAAAGTTGACAAGTAATAGGAATATATATGAGACATACATAGTTACTTCTCATTTTCTGTAGTTGTCTACAGTCATTTGACAACTATGACCTTGCAAACATTGAGTCATTGCTCTTGTAAGTACAGGGTCTGGCTTATGCATGACTGGCAACACCATTTTCATCAGCCGACCAATACAAAACCCTGCATGTGTGCTTTGTTTAAAGATACCTTATTTAGAGGGATTAGGAAAAAAAATAATAAATAAACAAAATTAGCAGGCAAGTATAAATCAGAGATTCTTCAGGGGAAGAGGAGGGAGAGGGATCAAGAGACCATGGCAATTGTTCATGGGTGAATTGGTGGTGGGAATTTTATGGGGACTACACCCAAGAGGAGAAAGCAAACACTGTACAAAAATGAACAAGGACATAAAATACATATATGAATATTAAAAAATAGATACCTTATTTAACATGTATTTTAGGTTCATTGATATTAAACTCAAGGCCAGGGTTATAACCTGTTCCTTAATAAAGCTGATCTAACATGTATTATCTCTACAGCACCTAAAGAGCCAAATCACCCTTCAAAAGCACAACAGTGTGAAAAACATGACAGTGTAGAGGACAGCAAGAACACTAGACCTTATAGCACGAGAATGGAATGAGGGTGATCCAACACCTTGTTCAACCTGACAGGCAAATGCAAACCTGAGGCAACACATTTTCTTCTTCAATTAGCATGTGTATGTCCTGCAAAAGCATCATGAAAATTGATTTTAAGATTAAAAAATTCTAGTGAGCAGACTAATTGAGAAATAAGAAATCTATAAATAATGAAGATTGACTGTGTATAGAACAGTTGTCTCAGTAACACCATTCATCTCAAGTACAGGTGGAAAACTCACAAGCATAGACCATATGTCATACCACATAACAGGCCTCAATAAATTAAAGTACTTAAGTCATTAAAGGATCTTTTCTGGCCACAGTGGAATGAAATTAGAAGTCAGTAACAGAAGGAGAATTAGCAGTTATATGGAAATTGAACAACACATTATTAAATGATCAGTGGGTCAAAGAAGTCAAAATTAGAAAATACTTTCAGAAAAATGAAAGTGAAAAAACAACTACTGAAACTTAAGGGATACAGCACAAGGAGCTTTCAGAGAAATTTATAGCCATAAATGTCTACAATAATTTCAAACCTTAACAATGAATTCTTAGGACTTGGTGTCTTCTCTAGTGAATGATACCAGTCAGAAAAGGGACATAGCAAGAAAATCTCTTTGTCTAAATATCCCTTATGAATACGGGCAGAAACTCAGTCCAACAGCATTTGCAAAACCATATTCACCCTGTAAAGATGGTCAACATAAAGCCAACCAATGTAATGGACTATGTCAATAGGGCCAAGGGAAAAGGACATGATCAACTCAATTGAAGTATAAATATAATTTGATAAAATCTAGTCATCTATTCATGATAAAAATCCTCAAACTAGGAATAGAGGGGAACTTCCTCAACATGTTAACAGGATATTTATGAAAAAAAAAAACATAGCAAATAAGATATTAGATGGTGAAAGATTGAACTTTACCCATAAGATCAGGAACAAGACCAGAATGTACAATATTACCAGTGCCAATATTGCATTAGAAGTTCAAACAAAAACTAGACAACAGAAAGAAAATGTTAAATCATTATCCATATATGGAAAATCCCAAAGCATTATCACATGTAATAAATTCACCAAAGTAATAAGATACAAGATAAACACACACACAAATCAATGGTTTATACACACTAGTGATGAACAACCTGAAAAGGAAATTTAAGTGAGAAATTCCATACACAATAATTAGCATCTAGAAGAATAGAATACTATGGAACAGATTTAACCAAAGAGCTTAAAAACTTATGCACTAAAACAACAAAACTGTTGGAAAACTTCAAGAAGATGTAAATAAGAAGACACCCCATGTTCATCACTAGGATAATTTAATAATATTAAGAATTTAATGTACCCAAAGTAATGTAATTCACTGTAATCCTTGACAAAATTCCAATAATATTTTTTTTTGAAGAAATGGAAAACAAAGTTGTAGGACCCACCCTTTCAAGTTGCCAAACTTACTATAAAACTAGTTTTCAAGATTGTCACGTGCGATGGGACTGAAATCTTTACATCGATGACCAGCTTATTTTTTTATAAGGATGCCTAGTCTATGAGTGAGGAAAAAATAGCTTTCCTCTTTATCTTTTTTTCAAAAATTTTTACTTATTTTTATTACAATGTTTGCTTTTTTAAAATTTATTTAATTATATTTGACATCATTTGTAGTCCCCAGGGAATTCCTACTATCATTTCACCCGTGTTCCATTATCTCAGTCCCTTGGGCTCTCTCTGCCCTCATCCCAGTTTTAGAAACTGGATTGTCATTACATGAACCCTACCTCATGCCATATAAAGCAGCTAACTCAAAATAGTCAATGACCAAAATGAAAGACATAAAATCATAAACTCTTAGAAGAAAACATAGGAGTAAACCTTCATTACATTGGATTTGGCAACAGTTTCTTGCCTAAAATGTCAAAAACACAACAAAAGAAAATTGATAAATTGGACTTTCTGAAAATTAAAACTTTAGTACATTAAAATACATCTGCAACTTGACAACAAAGATAAAGAACTTGAATAAATACTTCTCCAAAGAACATGTAACAACAAACACAAGGAAAGATGTTCAACAACATTGGTCATTAAGGAAATGTTAGTCGACCACAGTGAAACGCCACTTCACAACCCCTAAATCAGGGAAAATATAGGAAAGTAAATGGTGAGGATGCAATGGAATTAGAACCCTCAAACATCACTGTGGGGGGTGCAAAGCAGTGCAGCTGCTGTGAAAAATAGCTTGGTTATTACTCAATGAATAAAACAATTCTAAGTATATCCAAAAAGATCTAAAAACAGAGATGCAAAATGATACTTATATACCAGTGTTCACTGCAGCATTTTTCACAATTGCCAAAAATAGAAACAATATACCACTTTTTGTCTATCCTAATTGAAATGAGACAGATACTAAATGATAACTATTGCATTCACTACTTGTCTGAATTAGGTGGAGTGGACAAATGTATAGAGAAAGCTACAACAGGTTACCAGGGGGTGGAGTGTGAGGAAAATGGGCAGTCATTGTTCAGTGGTAACAGTGTCTGCTGGAGGTGATGAAGAGCTTAGAGCTAGATGGTGGCAATAATGGTTGTCGAACTTTGTGATTGTAATCACTGTCACAGAGTTGTACATTTAAAAATGATTAATGGGCCTCCCTGGTGGCGCAGTGGGTTAAGCAACGCACTATGAAGCAAACCACAGCCACTGCAGCGCGAGTTCGATCCCTGCTGCCGGCCAGGGAGGGGACCCACATGGCGCGGCAGACCTCTCCTGCTGTGCCCGCTGCTCCCCTCAGCAGTGTACTTCCGTTGATCTGCCTGTTCTGCTCCCTGCTCTGTCTGTAGTGAATCCTCTTACCCCCCACACCTCTGGCCTGTACCCCAGTGCTTGTATGCATAAATAAATAATTCTTTAAAAAAATAAAATAAAAATAAAAAATAAAAATGATTAAGATGGCCAGTGTTGTATCTTATGTGTATATGTAGCTATAATAGATAGTTACCACAATAAAGTCGATGTCACCCATAAAATAAAGGAACTGATATTCTTTTGTAGTTATTAGTGATTTGATAACTACTCCCAAACTTGTGTATAAAAAAGTAACACCCTGAAATGAGTGCTAGGTAATGACATACGTTGCCTCCTAAGGGGGAATACTTGCTGAAGGCTAGAACTCTTAGAGCTACCCTGGTCTTCTTAGAATAAATATCACGTCTTTGCTCTACCCTTGCTTGTTCATGGGATAAAATGTGTGATGCATGGCTGGTCGTCTCTAACACCCCACAGCCTTCCTGGACTGACAAGTGTCATTTCAAAATAGGCTCTGTTATAGACCCCACTGCAGAAATATTTTCCAATGAATACTGTTCTTTGTGAATCATTCAGAGGAATTTTCAAATAGTAATATGAAAGTACACAAGAAATGTGAAGTCCCTAAAAAATGAATCGACCACTAGTACCTATAGATTCCTTTATCTTTTATTTACTTCTAAACCTTGGAGGGCATGGACTCTGTCTCCTGAGATGTCACCTTCTCCATCTGGACTCAGAGAATGGATGTTATTTCAGGCTATCTGAGTTCACTTAGGGAGGGACTATAGATGTTTATCTACAGCCTAGAGCTCTATCCCAAATTCCAAACCCACACATGCCTACTCAACATTCTCTCTATTATCAGTTTACTTTGAGTCTTGCCGTGAAGCATCCCAAGCACTTTACTATCTATAAGCTCAATTGGTCCTTAAAAAATATACTAGACCCATTCTACAGATGAGGAAACTGAGGACAGATAAAGTATCCCAAGGTCACAAGTAAGTGGCTGGGGTTTGGACCAGGCAAAACTCAAACTCTAGAATCATGGGCCATAAACAGGAAACTATGTTGATCTTTGCTGGAATGAGGACAAGTATTCAAACTTGACAAATGTAAACCTCAACACTTGCTTTATCCTTAGAAGCCTATTCTACCCCAATCTTCCCAAACCAGTAAAGGACATTTTCCAATGACTGAATCACAAAACAATGGATAATCCTTGGGTCTTAACTTTCTTTTGTAGTGTACATATAATGCAAGGGCAAAACTTTAGGATGTATTTAACACTTCCTCACAGTCTCCATCACTCTTGGGTTGGAGCTACCATCACCTCAAGTCTCCTACCAGGTGATTGAGCTTTCATTCTTGCCTCATCAGCCTGTTCTCCACACAATAGTCAGATGATCCTTTCAAAACATAATCACATCCTATTACTTCTGTGTTCAGTTCCTCCTTTTCTAACTAAAACCAAAACCCATGCTAAGACCCACAAAACCCAAGACAAACTTTTCCCTGCTTGCTGCTGGAATTGTGGGAAAAGTAATATAGTTTTATTCTGCTGCTGCCTTACTCCATTCTTCCCTCATTTACCTCCCTGCAATTCCTAGAGTAGAGGAGTCTCCCTAAGCGCCCCCCCCCCCGCCACACACACACACAATCTGGTTTTTCTGGGAGAGAGCCTTTAATTGGCACCCTTACTAAAATTTTCTTCACTCAAAAATCCTCTTATCAAATAATGTGTTGGCAAGGATATAAAGGGGAATCCTTGTGCCCTATTGGTGGAAATGTCTATTTCTACCACCACTACATAGGTTCTTCAAAAAAAATTAAAATAGAACTATACTATCTAGCAACTCCACTTCTGGGTGTATATCTGAAGAAAATAAAACCACTATCTTGAAGAGTTATCTGCAGCTCCCTATTCATTGCAGCATTATTCACAATAGGCCTTTGTCTGGGCTAGGTGTCCATCGATGAATGAATGGATAAAGTAAATATCATATGTTGGCATGGTGTGATAGTATTCAGCCATTAAAAGAGAGATCTATTTGGACAACATGGAGAGGCCTTGACAGTGTTATGCTAAATAAAATAAATCAGACTGAAAAAGACAAAGCTATATGATCTTGGTTGCCTATGGAATGTGAAGAGTTGAACAATACAAAGGTGGTGGTTAAAGTGGGGCTGGAGGATGTGTGAGGCAAGGATGGATGGTGAGCAAGGACTGGCCAAAGGCTTAAGACCTGTGGGTATTAGGAAAACTTTTGGGGATCTCATGAACACATGATGATTGTAGCTAACGAGACTTATGCTTGAAAGTTGCTGAAAAACTAGGTCTCAAATGTTCTCGGGGCCTCCCTAGTAGCACAATGGGTTAAGCACCGCACTATGAAGCAAACTGCAGCCACTGCAGCACAAGTTAAATCCCTGCCGCTGACCAGAGAGGTGACCCACATGGTGTGGCAGTCCTCTCTTGCCTTGCCTATTGCTCTCCTCAGCAGTGTGCTTCAGTCAATCTTCCTTTTCTGTTCCCCACTCTGCCTCTGGTGAATCCTCTAACTACCCACACCTCTGGCCTTTACCCCAGTTCTTGCAGGCATAAATAAACAAATCTTTTAAAAAAAAGTTCTCCCTACACAGATAGGGGGTCATTGTGTCAGTGAGGGGTACATGCATCAGTTATGGTATTCATGTCACTATGTATTAAACTGTTACGTTCTGCACTTTAAAGGGACACAATGTACTGTCAATTATATCTCAAAGTTGGAAAAATGCATCATGCAGAGGACTTACTACATCCATGCCAACCCTGTCACTTCCTCATCCAGTATTTTGTTTGTTTTTTAAGCTTAGTCTTTTCCCCATATATATACTGATTTCGTGATGACGCTAGCCCTTATCCTTGGGATGAAAACTCTGAGAAGTCAGAGACTGATTTATTCCTGCTGTCATCCAGCACCTGGGTAATGCTTCCCTTTGGGGTCACTGGGTTAGCCTTTGTCGAATTACTTCCTGGGGGAGGGAAAGGCCCCTGTTTCCCTCTGGGGCCCTAGGAGTTCTCAGAAAGGAAATAGAGGTTGCAGAACCGAGTTGCTCCTGCCAGACAAGGGTGAGGGCACTGTCCCTGGACACGGTTAACCCTCTCATGGGCTCCTGGGGGAGTGGGGCGGTGGGGACATGTCTTTTTGGAAACTTTAGTAGGAAAGCAGTATGCCAGCTGTGCATTGTAGCTACAAACAGCTGCTATCTACAAAGTTCCTGTAGTTAAGTCTTCATATACAGCCTTAAAATATTACTATCTCTATATTATAAATGAGATGGAAGTGAATTACTCATGGTCACAGAGCAAGAAAGAGGCAAATCTATGAACATGAGTTCTCTAGTTTGGGTTCCCTCAAAAGCAGACCTAGAGTGAATATTTGGGTGCAAGTAATTTTTTGAGAAGGGGCTCCCAGCAAGTGCTGTGAGGAAGCAGGGGGAGACTGGAAAGAACTGATGCAAGCATGGGTGGGCCACCACTATGATCAAGCGCCTCCATCCTGCAAGAACCCCTGAGAAAGTGTGGCGAGAGCGCGCATCAGAACTTTCCACTGATGGACCACGAAACTGGGGTGTTTCTCCAATAGTGGCCCTCATTTATTAAAGATTGCTCCTGGAGTTTAACCTCCACACACTTCTCTGCTGCCCTACGTGTAGATTGAGGCAATCAGCTGCCCAGAAGATGTTGTAAGGCAGAGACAAGAAGCACTTCAAGTCAAACGGGAAACTGGCCTTAGGTGACCCACAAGGTAGGTGGAGCGAAAGTTGACAATAGTCAGTGGGCTACAGACTGAGGGTCACAGAACAGTTCAGCACTGCCCCGAGGTCACACCTTTAGGCTCATCAGCTGCACTTTCCCCCTCACATGTATGTACATTTCTTTGACCTCCTAGGACAAATATCCAACAGTCGAATTAATCTTCTCCAAGGGCTTGTTTTTATTTATCCAGATTGATTCACTCATTTCTTCAGCAAATATTTGTCAGGTCTCTTGTTTGTGTCTGGTTGAGGGATAGGAATGCAGTGATGAAGAGAGTAGCATTGTCATCCAGATTTCTGCTTCCAGGTTAGGAGAACAGCAATGCAGATGGTTTGTGGAGGATTGCAGTAAAATGGATAGAGAGCAAAGTAATGGTAAGCATATAGCAGAACTCACTGGATTACACGTTGAAAGTTGTTGTATAAATTATGCCTCAATAAAAATCACAAAGGTACCAAAAAAGTAACTGCTTTAGGAGAGGGTCAGGAAAAGAGAAGCATTAAGTCTCAGCATCATTGTTCAAATACAGCAGTCTCTACAGATGGTTGTAGAACACTGTAACCCTGACTTTGAGGCTAAAGATGGGCATTGTACAAGGTGCTGGAGCTTGAATCACACAGACGGGTTGCTAAGACACAGTGGCTGAGCCTTGCCCCCAGAATTTCTCACTAAGTAGGGCAGGACTGAGGTCTGAGAATTTGCATTTGTGATAGCTTCACAGAATCACATGTTGAACACCAAAGCTCTAGAAAGACTGTGGTGGAGGAAATTTCTTTATGGTCATGGTATGAGACAGTTGCACATAAATGAGCAGAAGCTGGGTGCTGGTTTGTTTGTTGACATGGGTTTGTTACGTGGGTATGTTCATTCATGAAATTTAACTGCGAGAGACACTTAGCATTTGTGCACATCAGCATGAATACAAGATTTGTGTGCATGCTTTATTCAGGAGGTCTGACAGCCTGTGTGCATAGGAATTACCTCTCATAAATGTTTGTTAAAGATGTTTAGCCTTATGTCCTTTCCTCAAACACGATGATCAAAGACGTGACGTTCCTGGTGCTTCGCAGAGAAAAGGAGAAGCAGAAAATTAACTAAGGCCATTTGTTTTAGAGTATGAGATGAGTAGAGGGGGGAGACTTGGTGTTTGCTGATGGAAAAATACAGCCCAAACGAGCAGTGCCTTGTTTTGAACAGTCGAAGGCCATCACAAACCGAGCTTCTTGTAGCCGCTGAGCAGCAGTTGCTGGACAATTGAACTGATTTCTCCCTCTCACATTCAAGAGGTGCTTTGCCAAGGCGGCCTTTCCAAGAACTGGGGAGTTCACCACAGTCACAGACACCCGAAGGACTCATGGCACTTGAGCATCTGTCGGGATGGCCGCATGAGAAGGGCACCTGACTTTGTGCAGGCGGCACCGTGCTACCAGGAGGGCATGTTGGGCTCCAGAGGGGTCTGTAAACTTCCTGCCACGTAGGGCACGAGGTGGGGCAATTCTTTGTGCTCTTTGCTGTGAAATTCCCTTAGCTGTATCTTTTTTTTTTTTCCTCTTCCTTCTTTGCATTAAACAGAAATTCCACTGAGATTATAATAATCCTGCTGAACATTCATGCAGGTAGTGCCACGACAAAGGCTCTGGACGTGCTGTGAGTTACACTGAGCAGAGATCCTGGGAGCCCAGCTTCTCCTGAGCTTCCTGTTCCGGGTGCGCGTAGATGCCGTTAGCGCGCGGTTTGGGAGAATGGTCATTAGTGTGATGTGCTTTCATCACCCCCTGGTGTTGGGTATGTGAAACAGCAATAACATCTGACCTTCAAAGCAAACAACTTAAGTCCCTTCAAAGCAAATCAGTGCAAGCTAAAGGTGACAGACCAACCAGGACAGACTTGCATCTTGCCTAACCTGGGAGCAACGGAGAAAGAGGAGGAAGTTCTCACTTTCTGCAGTCATTCTCTGATGCAAAGATGAAAATCTTTAATTGCTCAGTGCTTGAGGCCCCGCTCAGGCTGCATAAGACACCTTTGAATGTCTAGGGGCAATGCCTGGCAGTTTGAGCCCAGCTGAAAGGACTGGTTGAAAGGAATGAATCCCACCTATAAAGCACAGGCAGATTACTAGCAGCCACTAGGTCATATTCATATGTATTTGTCATATTGCAGATCAGGGTAGAAAATTACTGGCTAAAGCAAGATCCAGACTTTGATGATACTTTCCCACCCTTGACTGCTGCAAGTGGCCTTTGCTAGAAATGCCTTGGTAAAGCCCTCAGTCTGGTATTATTCCAAATGTCTTCGCCATGCTAGCTCTCTATGTTCATTCAATTTTTGTCTACTTTTTACATGAATGTGTCTGTTTTCTTATGTTAATGCATAAATTGCTAAGAGTCTCTGTTTTCAACCTTGCTAACAAACCTAAAAAGGTAACTTTCCATTTTCCATTGTTACTGGTATTTCCCTTTGTAATTCCAGTTGTACCAAAGCACGTAGGAACTCCCAAACTGGGTCTCCTGGTCCTGGGGTTGCTTGGATACTATTGTACATACTTAGTTCCATTTTTGCTTCACTTTTCCACAATATCAGCCACACTAGCCTTTTCCATAGCCTTTCCATTCTAAGCTGACTCCTACCACAGGACCTTTGCACGTGCCCTTGTTGTGACTGTACTATGTATTCTGTTTTTGTTTAGGTACCCCATGGCTTCTTTATAGTTAATTCCTAGTGATGAAAATAATCTATTCTGAAGTCATACTGACCTTATCAGTTCTAGTTCCCCAGATATTGACTGTATACTTTGGCTAATTAAATTTCCTTATTTATAAATATCATTCCTCAAGGGGTAGTTGTAAGGATTACTTGATTAACTGGTAAAGCGCACCACTATCTGTCACATTGTAAAGTTGACTATATATCAGTTATTATCATCATTGTCCATTCTACCTCTATCAGTTCACATGTCCCTTCCTTCTGGAAAGCCACCTGTGATCCCTAGTGGAGACTGGGTTCCTTTGTTTTGTGCTCTCAAAGGACTTCTGCCTTTCTCTTCAAAGCGCCTTGTAATCTGAAACTTCCTTTCATGCATTTCCTCAGTCTAGAATGTCAGCTGCACAAGAGTCAAGGCAATGTTCATCATGTATTACTTCTGTAGCTTCAGGCCTTATGTCTATCAGGTGGCCAGCAAACACTGTCAGTCACTGTAGTAAATGAATCTGAATCCCTCTGAAAGTCTTCTGCTTAGCAGCAACTAGAGGAGGCAAGGGAGATCACCTCTCTAACTAGATCAAGAGAATATGGCCTAAACACAAATACCCTTCTTGGGTTATTTCTAGTCTTCTACTCTATGTAACAGCCAGTCTCAAGAGCTGCTGTGTTGGGGGCCTATGAGGCCTCTGCTCTTTGACTCTTTGGGGTCCAGTAGGCATGAGCTACACATGCCTTAAACAAATAGGTTCTAGGACAGCTTGACCTTGGAGTTGTGGGATGAGGCTAAAACTGTCCAACATGAGGATTTGGCCCTTAGGTTTCCTTCCATAGTGAGAGCACTTCAAAGGTTATGCCTTTGAATCCCATCAGCCTTATCTTTTCCCTTATGGGTAAAGTGCTCACTGAGTTCTTCCTCTCTGTGTCCCAAAGCCATCAGGAGGAGTATCTTGAAAAGGTCACAGCACTTATTTACCTGCTATTTTAGGAGCAATTTAGCTCTGGATTTTCAATAGCTCGTTTATTTCTATACATTGGTTCAGTTTGGATGTGAAAATCGCTTCCAAAATATGTTTGATACTGATGAGGTTTCTATTTGAAATCAGGTTGGCTTCACAGGGAGCAGGGTGGGAGAAAGAATTCAAGACTCTCATTTTCTCTAGACCATCAGTCTGCTGCCCTGATGCTTCCCCACAGATAATCCACACCATCCCCCATCCAGGTCTTGAGGAAATAAAGGACAAAAAGGTTTCACAGAGGTATAGCTGGAGGGTGAGCATCTGACACTCCAGGCCAGGGACTCAGGAGGAACTGGGACATAGGAGGTGCCAGTAATACTTTATAAAAGTACTTCAGACTATGCTCTTATGTGTATTTGTCCAAGAGAAGGTCATCACAGTGGAATAATCATCTGCAGTATGGAAATACTTGCATGACCTATAATGTTCACAATAATTCTATGAAATAGGTGTTATTCTTATTCTACACATGAGCAAACTAGAGCTTAAAAGGCTCAGTCACTTGTCCAGATTTAGTAAAACCCAGATCTATATGATCCCAAAGTCCAAGTTCTTAGGTAATGTATGCATTAAGGAAATCACATTAAGATATTGGGACTAGTGGCTTCCTAAAAAAT
Source organism: Galemys pyrenaicus (assembly GCA_019455555.1). Classification (NCBI taxonomy): domain Eukaryota; kingdom Metazoa; phylum Chordata; class Mammalia; order Eulipotyphla; family Talpidae; genus Galemys; species Galemys pyrenaicus. The sequence goes on from JAGFMF010011417.1 coordinate 1,502,256, forward strand.
TCTTATTGCTGAATCTTTCTTTGTTCTCGTTAGTTGAATTAGCACCAAGAAAAAGTTAGGATTTTCAGGTCAGCTGTTATCATTTGCCTCTAAATCTAATAGGGCAATTGTAGGAGCTATGGTTTTAAGAATAGACCTGTCATTGTTTGCTTCTTACATAAACCTTAGGGTTGTTTCTTTTCATCTGGGCAGTGGAGCATGTGAGACAATGCTCAGTTCTGTCAATTAAACCTCACACTCTCAGCATCCTCTCCTTTTCTAGCAAGTGTCCTTTGAGAAAAATCACCTGCATAGTTTCCATGAGAACGCCTGTTAACATGGAAGACAAGGCTGAAACTCACAGTCTGGAACTTGTGTGGCAGACAGAGATGACTGATGAGAACATTGTGAAGAAACATGTCATTATTTGATTTGTGGCAATTTAAGGGAAAGTTGTGATAAAGTAACAGGCTTTAGAAAATGAGACATGGAAACTAGCACAGAATGTTCTCTTTCCAAACCTGAGAACATAGAAGAGGCTATAAAAGGACATGGGAAATTTTCTGGGATGATGGATACATAGTGATGGTTCTGTTGTGTGTGTGTGTGTGTGCGTGTGTGTGTAATCTCAAAAATTAGCAAATTGCATACTTGTGTGTGGGCCACTATATCGATTACACTTCCATATATATGTATATATATACATATATGTGTGTATATATATATATATATAACTTCTTTACTTACTGGAGGCCGCATCACTGGATATAGTTGACATCGCTGTATGTGATGCAGGGGAATAGCAAATGATGCAAATGTGCATCATCGCTCCCCACCTACCCAAAGCACCCATATCCCTTATCATATACCATTGGGACCCCCCTTCCCACTTTGCTCCCATCCTCCACAACACTCTCCCACTAGTGGCCACAATTCTGCAGTCATATTTCTAGACTTTGTTTTGGTTTAATTCTGTCGGTTACCTTGTTTTGTTTCTCTGCATTCCATTTATTTAGTGAAATCATCCAAAATTTATTTTTCCCTCTCTGGATTTTTTCACTTAGTATAATCTTGTCCAATTCTACACATGTTGCAGATGAAAAGAGTTCATTTTTTATATATGAATAATATTCCACTGTGTATCTGAAGCATTCTTCTTAATCCAGTCACTTTTCCTTAAGTACTTAAGTTATTTTGATAGCTTAGATATTATACATAGTGCTGCAATGAACATAGGAGTGCAGATATGCCAATGAGGAATGCCAGTGAGTGGAATTTCTAGATCAAGTGGTAGATTTATTTAATATTTTGAGAAACCTACTTACATCATACTGTTCTACACAGGGGCTGTACCAGTGTGCATCCGCACCAATAGTGTACAAGGGTTCTTTTTGCTCCACACACTTGAAAACATTTGTTTTTTTGGTCTCTTTTTTTTAAATGTGCCATTCTCACTGCAGTGAGGGTAGTATATGTAGAAAAATTATATGGGGCCTCCCTGGTGGCCTAGGGGTTAAGTCTCAGCTCTATCACTACAGCCTGAGTTCAATGCCTGGTCAGGGAGGTGACCTACTTCACCCACTGCTCCCCTCAGCTGTGTGTTTCAGTGGGTCTTCCTATTCTGTTCCCCGCTCTGTCTGATGAATCCTCTCACACTCGTACCTCTAACTTACACCTCAATTCTATGCAAAGAAAAAAAAATAGAAAAATGATATGGAGTTAGGCTCACTTGGCTGAAGTTCTGAGGCCATGAGTTGAAGAGATATATAAATCAATCAGGATTGATATGTGACTTTTTTACTTGCATATATGTGACTTTTTTACTTGCATATAACTTATCAGTCAAGAGTATGTGAGCTTATAAAATTTAATTTCACACCACTTCTGTACATTGGACACTGAAAATCAAAGGGATAATCTCCTCATTCAAGGTTCTGAACTAACATTCCAGGCCATCTGACTTCAATGTTCTCTCCATTATTAATAAAAAAAAAAAAAGGAAAGAAAGAAAAACAGGCTTCTCTGCTATTGCTTCTTTCTTTCCAATAATAATGCTTGTAAAAGCAAAATGTCTAGTCTATGGAAACCTGGTCAAAGTAAGACCCATGGCTTGAAAGCACTATATTTGTACCATTAGAATTTTCAAATGGAGTCATTTACCTTGAAGTAAACAATAAAACTAAGCATCAAAGTTCATTTTTCGATATTTCCTTTTCAGAGAGAGGGCACAATTGCCAATAAATGTCTGCAAAAGAAATTGTGGCTATTTCCAAATAATTTGGTGAGTTTGTCATTTTAAGATGAGTCTGAAAGCAGGAGGTGCCTATAAGGAAGCTGATAGAGATAATGTTCCACTGCCACAGTGCCCCAGACCTAATCTTTGCTCTAAGTAGATGCCAATATTCTCTCCCTTTGGGGGAAATGAAAGTAAACAAAAGCATGCAATATGAAGCAGAACTCTGCCTATTGCTATTCAATCTGTTAAAATGGTCTATTAAAGAAAGTTGAGAACTAAACCCACATCAGCAGCAGCTTTTTTATTATTATTATTTTGTTGTTTCATTTTTGTTTTTGTTTTTTAAAGATTTATTTTTGCATGTAAGAGCTGGGGTACAGGCCAGAGTAGCAGGAGGTGAGAGGATTCACAGAAGCAGAGTGGGGAGCAGAACTGGCAGATTGACTGAAATATACTGCTAAGGAGAGCAGCAGGGGAGGCGGGAGAGATCGTCTGTGCCATGTGGGTCTCCTCCCTGGCCAGGCATCGAACTCTTGCTGGTGTGCTGTGGATGTTCACAGTGTGGCACTCAACCCGCTGCGCCACCAGGGAGGCTCCTACAGCAACCTTTTTAAAAATGTCTACAATATACAGACATTAGTCAATAGAACAGAAAGTGTTGGAAACGCCCCCTCCATGCAACAGAACTCTGGGGTATACCTAAGTTTGCACAGGGAGGGGCCAGTGATGAAACCATGCCTAGAGCGAGTAGTTCAGGTGTGAGTGCTCTGTGTCCACCCAAAATCTCTGCCATCATTTCACAAATGCTCTTTCTGGAAAGTCATTCCCAGAATCCTGCAGGAAATCTGCTGTTTGGGTTACAGGAGCCAGTTCAAGTATATTTATCTCATGTTGAATTATTTCCCTCCCCTGACACCAAAAACTCTATTCCAGGTTGACTTCAACCTAGTACACATTCACAAAATTATTTTTAATTGAATTGTCTCTCTACCAGCACACACACACACATACACACACACACATCTCATTTGGGATTCATTTAATGTAAAGCAGATGGAGAAGTCCTGTTTGTCTCATTTTGAGAAGTAGAGAAAGATTGGACTTAGAGAAGCAGCATTCTGCTTGAAGCCATACAATCTATCCACAAGTACATATTGTTCCACTGAGTGACATGTATAAATAAGTATCTAGATGTCTAAAAGCATTCACAGAACTCATAATTGCTAGTTTTAGAAATTTCTTTTTCTGCAGAGAGCTTCCAAATTAATAAAGGCAGCTATGGACCAGCAAATAATAAACTCCACATGGCTGATAACAAAGCTGGTTGGTTGCAAATTCAATGCCATGGTATTTCATAGTCCCTGGAATGAATACATAGTTATGACTTTATTTTCAAAGGTATGCAGAGACCCATTCATGGATTTCAGTCATTCTACCAAGCTGTTCTCTGTTCATACTTGCTTAATGTTGCTCTAGAAAATATTTGGTGTTTCTTTCTTCTTGTGGTTAAACATAATCCTGCTATAAGTTAATAAAAATGCAGACACCTTATTCATCCTTGGAAGGCAGGCAGCTTCTAGGACCACAAGTCCTAATAATTCAATCTGATATCAAATATTATTGCTGGGTGGCTTAAAATGAGCATCTGACCCCAAACTACAAATTGTAATCTTGTAGCTGTCATCTAAAAGGTAAAATAAACCAGTCAGACAGAAATAAAGGTTTCCGGGGACTTTTGGTGGTGAGATTCTTCAGGTCCTCAATGCAAGGCCAAGGTTGCTATAGAGATCCACACATGCATTTACTTACTTCTCAAGTGCCTCGAGTTTGTTGAGCACAGTGCTAAGGACTGGAGTGCAGAAGGGTTACCAATAAAATGAGGTTCCTTCCTGCCAAGAGGTTAAATTTAATTAAAAGAGATAAGCAAACCAAGCACATAAGAGGTATGGTTTTTCACATTGTTTATTTGCATCGGTCCTTTGGAGAGCTGGTTGACCCAACCCTGCCTAGTGGACATAATAGGTAGAGGTTGAGGCTGGACTCAGGAAAAATAGCTCGTAGGATATCAGTTGTCCCAGGAGATGATCTTAACCTTGAATCTAAAAGTTAAGAGATCTTTTTTAAAGGAAGGAGTAATCAGGTAGGCCAAATACTACTTCAAGATGCAATTTACCTCAGCAATGTGATGGTCACCCAGGGAGAGGCCGAAAGAGTGAGTGAAGACAACGTTTGTGAGACGTTTGAGAAAATTAAAAAAAAAAAAACTAAACAAATAAAAAACCAAATAATTAAAGGGGAAAGTGAATAAAGTGGGTTCAAGAGGAGCTAGTATTAGGATGAGAGAGTCTGTAGTATGTTTGCATGCTGGTGGGATGATTCAGTAGAGAAGAAATGAATATGAAAGATAATGGATAAATACACAGTACTTCTATATGGTAAATGGTGAATCTCTGGTAATGGAAAAAGGGCGAACAAGTAAATGAAGCCTACAGATGCCGCTCCTCCCCTATCAAACTTGTAACTGTTTGCCCACAAAACATTGTCATGGTTCCACTGACTTCAAATTCTATAAATTCCTTGCAGCAGGAGCAGATATCGCTTGTATTGGGAACTTTTCCTACATTTGCTCTATTGCAGTGTCAGCCCCTAAATCAAAGACAATGGAGTAAAAACAGGAACCAGTGGGGCTTATCAGAAACCATATTCATGGGCCTCCCTGGTGGCGCAGTGGGTTAAGCAACGCACTATGAAGCAAACCACAGCCACTGCAGCACAAGTTCGATCCCTGCTGTCCGCCAGGGAGGGTACCCATATGGCGCGGGAGACCTCTCCTGCTGTGCCCGCTGCTCCCCTCAGCAGTGTACTTCTGTTGATCTGCCTGTTCTGCTCCCTGCTCTGTCTGTGGTGAATCCTCTCACCCCCCACACCTCTGGCCTGTACCCCAGCTCTTGTATGCATAAATAAATAAATCTTTTTTAAAAAAAAAAGAAAAGAAACCATATCCAAGTAATTTATACTTCCAATTCTAAATTGTGCTGGTTCCTTTAGATGATGTCATATCTTTGCAAAGTTGAGTTTTTGGCCATTGCCAAAATTAAGCAACTATTTCCTGAAAATCAGCGTTGCCTCACAATGAGGGTGGTGGTTTCAAGAAATTGAGCTGTGCCCAGCTCTTCCCATAAATGTGTAAGTAGAATGAATTACTTAAGAATGAGTACAGATTTCTTCATTACAAAAACATGGGATTCATCGTTCAGTTGGTTGATGTATCTGGGACACAGAAAATGAAGGTCACGTCCACTGCAGGAGACCAAGGTCCTAGTTGCTCCATCCTCACGGCTGGTACATCCAAGGTAGAGCTTTTAGCTGCCTTGTACAGAATGAAGCATTTGAGCCACACTCTATACTCAATATGTCATTTGCCCATCAAATCAGCGTCTCATGTTCACTTATCCGCAGAAGACAATCCTATTGTCACACTAAGTGCCAGCAGCACTGGGGAGTTAGCATGTTCATGAACTGGATCTGTGCTGTCGAACAGGGGCGCCTGGCCAAGCAGAGCTAGTAAGTGCTGGAAAGGTGGCGGGTTATGACTCAGGAACTGAATTGTATTATTTTAATTTAATTTAAATTAAATAATAAATATTTAAAGATCAATGCAGGTTTGAGAAACACTCAAACCTGCAAGTCTTAGCATATATAAGCTGTGTTTTGGAAGGTTGCTTCTACCTCTACTTTCAGGTCTGTAGAATAGGGCATTACATCAGTACACAGATAATGAGTTGCTGGAATGAAACAAATGAACACAAACACTTCAAGTGTGCCTGACACATGGTAAATTCTCATAAAAGTTCACTATTATACTACTAATGCTCATTTTATATAGCAAATATAATACTGATGCTAATTAATGACATTTCCATAGAGAATAGTAAGACTGCCATGCTTACTATTTGGATAAGGTCTTTCAAAGGAGACTGTGGTTGTCATTTAGATGTACAGCCGGAGAAACTTGTGTTTTTTTTTTTCTTCCTGGCAGAGCCCGTGTCCCTCTGACATTGCAGGCGTTTCTATGCTGCTGCTTACTTGCAGTTTTTATTGTATTTCCACAAAGATCTTGGCTTCGTGTGAGCTATGGAAATTGTAAAGCAGCATCCATGATGGGAGTGCTTGTTTCAGGTTTCTCTGTCTCTCTTTCTTATAACGTCTCTTGAATTATAGGGTATTGGTCCCTTGCTCAAAGGGACAAAATCTGCAGGTTGAGAAAATGCCACATAAGAACAGAGGATGGGAGGGGTGGGGTGGTTTCTTGTGGAGTCGCCTGCTCAGGGAGTGTTAGTTACCACTTGTTACCTAGACCAGGCCCCAACCACATTCCAGCGTTTCTCTGAATGGAGACGTGTTGATGTAGGCACACTGAGGACGTCCCCTGGACCGGTAGAAATACCTGTAGGAATGCTGTGGCCACCTTCCTCTCTGCACTCCCTGTGGTCTCACAAACATGCCTTTGGCAGAGACAGTGGTAAAGCACACCCAAGGAAACAGCTCACATTCGCATGCTCATTGTGGTGCCAAGGAACAGTGGTGAATTTCAGCAGAGACGAAAGCCCTGTCCCAGTGGTGCCTAAAGCAGAACAGTGAACACTCAGAGTCTTTTGGCTCTGTGACCCATCCAGCTGGGTTGTTGACTTCACATGGCTGGTGGAGCTGCTACTGTGACCAGTTATGTTAAATAAATGTAATAGTTGCCCACAAGGTGGGTATTCTGAGCGAAGTCTGGAAGGTTTTTGCCTCAAACTATTCCATATGAAAGAAATTACACATCATTTTTTTATTTAAGTGAGATGTTCAAAGTCAAACACACCCTGTGATACTCATCACTGGGGCCCATGAAGATGGGGTTAACACATGACAGGCTTGCTGTGGGCCAATCTAGATGAGAGGGCGGTGAATGGGGCTTTCAGAAGTAGGTCGGTGTTCAGACTGCAGGCCTGGAGAGTGGGGAAATGGAATCAAAATGTTTGATAGGTACCCTGAAGCTCATTCCCAAATAGATGGGTCTTAAATGGCAGGGTGTGTGCCAGTTCTCACAAGTATGAGCTAATTCACTGTGGTTTTGACTCGCACCCCCTTATTAAAAGTGATGATGTGCACATTTGCATTTCTGTTGACCTTCTGGATATCTTCTTTGGTGTATTCTGCAGATCTGCCCATTTTTAAATTGGGTTACTTGGTTTTTTCTTTAAGTTGAATGACTTCTTTGTACACATTGAATACTAACTCCTTGTCATTGTGTATGGGAAGAATATCTTCTGCCATGTCTTTTTTATGTAATATTTTCTTTCACTGGGAAAAAGCTTTTTAATTTGAAGTAACTGTTTATTTTTGTTTTGTTTCCCTTGATAGAGGGTTGAATCTCTAAAGATATCTGTCAATGATGTCATGAAATGTGTCACCAATGTTTTCTTTTATGTATTGCTTCATTTATATCTTATATTTAAATCCATTTTGAGTAGCTTTTTGTGCATAGAGTTACACAGTGATCCAACTTCATTCTATTACATGTGGCTGTCCAGTTTTCCTAGTACCACTTGTTAAAGTCTCCACTTTCTCAACTGTGTGGTCAAGACTTCTTTGTCATAAGTTAGATACTGATATATGCGTAGATCTATATTTTGGCTTCTGGTTCATATGTCTTTTTACTCTGTATTTTATTTACTGTTGCTTTACAGTAGAGTTTAAAATTAGGTGATACAATGCCTCCATTTTAATTTTTTTTCTCAGGGTTGCTTCTAGCTTATCTTAAAATCTTTAATTGCAAGTAGCTAAAATTGGATTTATGTGAGTCCGGATCAAAGATCACAAGTACCAACACATACAGTCACATGTAAGAGATGTCAAAGTACAGTCCTTGCCTCCAAGGAATTTATTTTTCTAGAATTATGGTTCTCATTCTAGAAGGAAACTGAGTATTGTGGCATTTCTGTAGTGACATTAGCTCTATTTTCACACACTCTAACGATCATTGTGCCTCTCCTGGTGGATATTCAGGCCAGTACCACCACAGGTACATAATCCCCACATACACCTGAGAAGCTGGCCCAAGAGGAACCTCTTCATCCTGCTCTGTTTTCATATTCTCTGATTTCAGAGCAGATGTGACAATATAGAAATAGTTCTTTTTGATCTTAAGATCTCAGAAGATTATGGCTCCCAGATTGTACCTGTGACTCCTTCAAGTCAGAAACTAGCACTCTCAAAACCTGGTCTTGAACCTAACCCTGTTTCCAGTTGTGGTGCTTCCTATCAGGTTTCCCTGGGGAAGAATCTGCCTTGTTTGTGCAGTGCAGTCTGCCCATGATTCCTGGAAACTGCAAGGACCAGCAGCTACATTACTTTTCTAATAGCTAATGCAGTTTCTCATGAAAGCATATTCCTCTCTCTAAAAGTAAATTAAATGGCATAATCTTCCCATAAACTGGATTTAGTAACATATTCTCTATGATAAACAACATTCAAACCAGAATCGCCTCCTCTGCAATGTGAAATTGAAGTTTACTTTTGATGTGCTATCTGTTGATGACGATTGACTATAAATGTAGGACCATTTAGTAAGCAAATAAACCACTCAGTTAGGAGGTAACATAATACACAGCAATTTTTATAAATCTCTTCATCTGCCTTTCCACTGGTTTAGAAGAATTAAAGAGGACATTGAAAATGCATTAGGTAAATTGTGATATTAACAATGCCATTTAAATTGTTGCAATGATTTGTGAAAACAAGAATAAAAACATACCTCGGGGGCTGCAAATACAATATTAAGGTTATTTTTCCAACAGGATTTCCTAAAGAATAAAGAAGCATCTCAAAGTTTAGTTGGGGGAGGGTGTTTGTGGGGGAACCTTGGAAAGCCCCCCACTCCCATTCAGAACAGTTCTGTCTGTGATGTCTGCATTAGGTGTTGAAATTCTGTAGATTTCATTTGAAGAAAGACTTCAAGGCAGTCAAGCGAGCAGGGAGGAAAGAAAATAGGAAAAGCCTGAGAAGCCACATGATTCTGTTTGCCTGTCTCAGGTGCGAAGATCTATCAGCCCTCATCCCAACCCCTCTCTTCATTTCTATAGCAGCATAAACCTTTTGAGCTGTTTTGGATAAAGACCATTAGACATAAAGCATTGAAGTGATGAAACTTAAAATGCCTCACTAATCCAAGTACCCACAGTCCTTCTCCGCTGTCCATTGGGCCCCTCCCTCCTTTTCTCTCAGACTGAGCCTATGGGATGGAGAGGGAAGGGTGAAAAGGTAGGATCTGAATCCTATCCCTTTGACAGACTGACTCACCAAAGAAGGATGTAAGAGTCACATGCCTGGTCTAAACTCAGTCAAGGGGCAAGCGTAGGAGATAGTCACAGCAGAACACCCAAAGAACTTAAAATAAAAAAGACTCTGTAAGAAAAAAAAAACAAATAGAAGACCCTAACCTGCTCTGTCCCTGGCAGACAGCCACCTTAGGTCTTGCACTGAAAATAGCCTATTTATTAATTCCATCAATTAAATTTTAGACATTTAGACTTAAATGGCAGCGGATACTGTCATTAGTTAGTTTATGTTCTCCTCAGTACTCTCTAATCTGGTGGGACCCCAGATGCAGTTGAAGGAGAATCATTATCAATTATTTGTAGAGAGCCTCAAAATAACAATTGTGTAAAAAATGAAATATTCTTCATTATAGAAGAAAAAGTGAGGATATTTACTATGTGGACCATATTTTTAGACATGTTAACATACATTGTGTGATAGGATATGTATGTTTAAATTAACTTTACTCCCCACCAAGAAATGATTGACTAATATCTAATCAGAATTACATATTGAGCCTTGGTTAGTTAGCACTCAAAAAAATCACAATCCACAAAGAAATTACTCTAAGAAATTCCAGTATCGGCTAATTAACAGAAGAATGATCATGTTAATTAATATAAGGGATGTTGAAAAGTAATCATTTATGTGGAATGAGTAGTATTCAATATACATGATTGGTTAGAAACTCCTCCAGATAATAAGGCTAGTAAACTAATGCTTTCACATTAGTATTAGAAGTCCACCATGGTCTTGTTTGCAGCTCACTCAGTTATAAAGAGAGTTCTTGTCTCCTAACCCAAATAAATCACTTGCCAAGCTTGCCATAAAAATGTTCCATTTGCCTTGCAATTCTATTCCAAAGGAAACCCATTGTCATTTTCTTCTGGTTATCCAACTATCCTACACTTTCTAGACCTCCCTACAAATTACTAAAGCCAAGTATCTTAGACCCCTGCAACGTAGACAGAACCACTAGGAAGAAGTGTCGGTCTTAGAGAGCATGAAGCAAACGTCCATCCCCAATCACCTGCATTGGTTGTGATCTAAATAAGTTCTAAAGCATCATATTTAGCCATAGAATCTGGGAGATTACATTACATTGCAATAACTACCTTATTTGGACTAATGCAGTCAATTAACAATGACATTGAAAAAGGAACTTGGTGGGGAGGGGAAACATTCAAAGCAGTTCATGCCTGCAATAAATATAAGAAGATTTTTCGTTTCTACACTCAGTGCCTCAGGAAAGAACATTTATTAGTAAATGTGGCTTAATCAGCGATGTCTCCATTACTCTTCAATGTCATTAAGTAGAAAGTGGAGGTATGGGACGAGCATGTGACTACTCTTACTCCACAGCTAGAAAAATGCAGTATGAATTCAGTATACATTTACAATAGATGAATAATGTTCAAATTGAGTACAGAATAAAATGAAAATTAGTTCATTATTTTCCATCAAAGCTCACAGATGCTTTTTTGGATTAACATGTCATCACTTGCTGATTTCCTTCTCAAAGATTCTGAAAAATACCATATGTAAAATGCTTTGTTTGATGCATTTTGTTAAAATACTGACATCACTAATAGAGAAACCAACTTGGTTGAATAGTGTTCCTGTTGTGTATAATCTGATATAGAATAGCATTTAAAACATAATCAATGATGTTTAAGAACAATTACCCCACAAATGATTGATTCTTTTGTAAATCTCAAAGCATAAGGAGAACAAGTAATTTAAATACATTCAACCTTTACCTTGTGACACTTTCAATTGACTTTTATTTTTATTTAGTATATTTCTCTTTGGTTCATATTATTGTACTTACTTTTTAAATAGATTTTGTTTTCCTGAGAAGTTGTAAGGTTAGTGTAAGGCAAAGAACATGTCCAGTATCTCCTGTTATTGTCCCATGCCACTGTGATCCATTTGTTGCAACTAACAAGCCAACATCAGTGTGTGGCTATTAACGTTTATTCAGGTTTCACTAGTTTTTATGTTCTTTTTTTTTTTTTCTGCTCCAAGATCTCATCTAGGGAACTGCATGTCTTCTGGTCATTATGCCTCCTTTGCCTCTTCTGGTCTGTAAAGACTCTTTGTCCTTGATGAATGGCCTATGGAGCAGAATGCCCCTCCATTTGGGTTTAATGTCTTTTATGTTTGTACTGGAGTCGTGGGTTAGGGAAGTCTACACAAGTGCCATTCTTCTGGTGTCATGTCAGGGGTACGTGCTGTCAACCTGTGACTCTTGATTGCTGGACGAGGTAATGTTACACGTCTCGGAGCCTCCCTGATGGCACAAGGGATTAAGCACCACACTGTGAGGCATCCAGAGCCACTGCAGCACAAGTTCGATCCTCCACCAGGGAGGAGACCGACATGGCACAGCAGACCTCTCCTACTTTGCCCACTGCTCCACTCAGCAGGGTATTTCAATGGATCCACCTGTTCTGTTCCTTGCTTTGTCTCTGATGACTCTTCCCACCCATGCACTTCTGGCCTGTACCCCAGTTTTTGTATGCATAAATAAATCTTTAAAAAAGAAGTTACACATCTCTCACTATGAACTTACCTCAAAATCCAGCCCTTCCTATACTTGGCTCTTTGGAGGTGAGTCCCTAAGAGCAGCCCATACTCAAAGAAGTTAGGATTGTGAGGGGAAGTGAGCAAGATCTGAATGCCTGCTTTTGGAGGTGTGTAAATTATCTGGAATTCTTCTGTAAGAAAAACCTTTCCTCTTCCATTTATGCTTTTATTTAATCATTTACTTATGGTAGTGTGAATTCGTGGGCATTTGTTTTTTACCTTAAAGTGTAGAACAATATTATGTATTGCTGAAATTAGCTAACAATTGATGATTTGAAGTATTAATTTTAATTTTTCAAATGTATTTTTCTGTTAATAATTTAATTTGGATTATAAAAGCAATTTTCTTTCAAAATTCCAATAGATATTATGAAAGAAAATACCAAACTACATGTATTAGTGCTCTGCAGTGAAATAAAACCTATAAGATATGTGTGTAAATATATATATATAGATATATACTGATATGTACTGGCATGTATGTGTGTGTGTGTGAAGAGAGAAATGTATTCACATATATGGGTAAATGAGACATTTAAATTAACTCACATGACTGTAAACACTATAGAATATGAATCTACAGGATAGACCATGGACTGCAAGACCCAGCCATTAAAGTTGAAGTTCAAGTCTACTAAGGAGGTCAGTATTTATTCTATTAAGGTATTCAACTGATTGGTGAGACCCACCCACATTATAGAGGGTAATCTTCTTTTATCAGTATTGCCTATTCAAATATTAGTCACATTCAAACAGTAAAGAAGCCTGTTTGATCATATATCTGGATTCTGTGACCTAGTCAAGTTCACATGTAAAATTATCCTCTCTTTGTTTGATCTTCCCTCTTTCCCTGGTCATGGATAAGGATAACATCTCATAATGTTACCATCTTAAGTGACTCGCCCAGTGCCTTGTACAGGGGAAACATCCAATGAATATATTTCAAAATACCATCATAAAAATAATGAAGAGTTATTTTTTAGTGACTCCTTTTAGTGACAGTTTATGTATATATTTTCATTGTCTTGCAACAACACTGTAATGCAGGAATTATCACTTTATAAATCAAAGTTAAATGCAAAAAAGTTAGGTAACCTGCCTGTGGTTATGTAGCTCATAAACTAGAGAAATTTGAATTTCAAGGAACATTTTCATTCCTCTATATCCAGAATAGAAAATAGGTTTTGACTCCTGCATCTCCTCCTGTCAGTTTTGGGGATGTGTGTTTCCAGGTGGGATAAGCAAAGAAAAGGGAGAATCACCATGGAGCTGGTAAGGTGTGCACATTTGATCTCTTCTCTTCTCAGTGTATTGTTACCAAAATTATGAAAAAGATGGAATGAGCAATTTATTCAAGGTCATTGCTCAATAAGATAAGAGGAGAATTTAAAATTCACTGGTTTTCAGCACTGAATATAAAATTGTGATGTTTATTTCTTGCAGGATCTCATTAGCACTTCATACAAGTACTTTTGTTGGGTAGGGGCAGTCAAGATTGAGAAATAGAACCTTGTCTGGAAAAAGTGAGGAAAAATTTTTTTGTGTTTTTCCTTTAAAGTCATCACAGTGTCTTCTGTTCAGTCCCTGTATACCTAGGATCTTAATTTTGATGCTTTGGACTCTGTGCTTCAAGACCAACTTATTAAAAGATTATTTTCATAGTGCAGTCAAAGAAATAAGCTGTGCATGGGACCCTAAGGTATACCCACCTGTCTCAACTTCAATTCCACAGTAAGTTACTAGGATATTTCTTTCTAGCCCTGTGAGATTTTCCCACCTCCTTATGTTAAACCTTAAGAATTGATAACTATTTCATCCTGAATGTCCAGTGTTAAGAAAATGACTTATAAATGTGAGAGAGCCTCTGTGCATTCCCAGGAGGAGGAGGCTACTTGCTGCCATACTTCTGTGCCTCGTACATTTGTGAAATGCTGTGAAACAGATTGTCATTTTCTCTTACACAAATGTGACAGTGACCTTAGATGTGTGCCTGGCAGACCCACATCTTCCCTTTGGTAATGACAGAACTTGATAGGCAAACTCAGTTCCCCCCTGAAATCTATGAAGACAAAATTTCAAAATACAGTATTAAAGCATACGTAATGTGGCATTATTCACAAGGTATATAGGTTGAATTCTCTAAAGAACCCCAAATTTGCAAATGCAGGTCATGTTAGTGACCCTTCAACCAGGGAGCTCCATTTTACTCAATGAACATCTCATGTGATGCTTTTGTTCATAAAAAACACTGTTTATCAACACTCATATATGAAACAGAAAAACATTCCTAAATTAATATAATTGTCACTATTTTTCATCTCATTATCTTTAGGAAAGTAGAGCCCACCCTCCCCCCCAAGTTGATCAATGGAAGCTAAGAGGAATTGGATGCCAGCTAAGTCAGTAACAGTGTTGTTAAAAAGCAAAAGTAGGCGGTAGTTGCCCAGGTATGTCTATTTATGCTGTCTCTTCGGGGGGTCGGGGGTGGCCATGAGATGATCTTTCATTTTGGGGACTCCTGCTGTGGCTCCCAAATACTCCTCTCTCCTGTGTCCTGTCACAAACATGCAAAAGGAAAAGGGAAGTGTGTTCACGTCACTGGATTTATTAATAAAACAAAAATGTGAATAACAGTGGTGTCCTTCTTATGCAGAGAAAGGTCACACCTCTGAAATGACCTCACACACAAGTGATGGAGAAATTATCATTATGATGTTTGAAATAGGATTTCAGAGTATTTGTGAAACAAATGGTAATAGTATAAGATCAAATAAGTGAAAAGGAATGTGTGGAGTGCTTGGTTTTTTTCTCTGGTTCATTCGGGTCTCATGCTTACTTCCTAATTCCAATCCATCCCTCCTAAATCAAGATGCAATGTAATGGTCATGGTGATAGGGAATAATTCTATTAAAGATTAAAATAAAAATGAGTAATTCACACATCTCATTTGAACATCATAGCTACCGACTACCATTATTGTTCCACTGCATGCAGATGGCATAGTTGTTTATAGTAGTAGAACTGGCATCAACCTTTAACTCTCTCTTGGTCCAATCATGTGTTCTTTCCATTATCCCTCAATGCCACTCAAACTCAAGTGGATTTTCTAACCTCCAAATGATGTGGGCATTTGTGTTCTCCTGCATGGACTCCAGCACTTGACTTTGTAGGATTTCCTAGTCAGTAATGAGAATGCAGAAGGGAACACCTGTCCAAGCAGAGGGATGACTCCCTGTTAGAGGGATAACATCTGAGATGATTTCCAAAGCCCAGCAGGAGTTAGGTGGTAGAGAAGGCATACTAGAGAGTGGCATTGTAGGGTCAAAGAAATCAGGTCTTTCCACTCTCCCAGCACTGGTATAATGATGGACACCTGCGGTGCTGCGCGAATGCCTGAGTGGGCATGTGCAAGTGGGCGCACTTGAGTTTGGACACGGGCTTATATGGGTGGTGTCATGAGGATGTCAGTACCAACGCAAGTAGCAGGACCAACAAGCAGCATCAAGAGCAGCAGAACATAGAGCAGTAGCAGCAGAGGAGAAGCAAGAGCAGCAGAATGAGATGAGAGCAGCAAAGCAACCAAGAGGGCAAGATGCGCCGAGGGGCCCCTGACACCCCTGCCTGCCATGTACCTGGATTCCACCTCTGTGAATAAAAGCACAAAAGCCACCGAGGGCTCCAAGACTCCTTCCTTTAGCCCCATCTGCTAGAACCATCCAGAGCTTGCTCTGTGCACCCTTCCTGCCGCTACAGTCACTGTATAAACAGTGGCAGTGACCTATAAAAGAAGGCAGATGCATATGAGACAACAGCTTATTTGTAGAATTAAAGGTAACAGAGAAAAATTACTAAAAATTGGGTTTTTTTCATAGCATCCATCTAGCACGTAAGTCTTATCTATATGCTTCACCTCCTGCCATTAGGCTACAGGCTCCCAGGAGACAAAGTTCCTACCTCTCACATATTCATAACTTCCATAAGTCTGTCCTCTCATCCATTCTATAGGATAATAATAGAACTTACCTGGAACCTCTAATATAAGGATCAAAGAAGGAAATATCTGTGGAGTTACTGGTATTGTCCACAGAATAGTAATGAGACTTCAATAAATCTCACCTAGCACTTACTGTTTTTATTGGTGCAAACACTCATAGCTAAGTTCAAGGCAGAGTTCAACGTGAACTAATAAAAATCACCTCTCAAAATAGAATCCAGCATGGAAAACTTTGTATGATGCCGCGAGTTTTCTCTGACCCTTCTTCACCTCTCTCCAATCTTGGAAGGTGCTGTTTTTTGTACATCTCTTCACCAAGAACGGAAAATCATATAGAAGACCAGACACAAGTTGGCTCTGACCTCTTGACTCTTGATTCACTAACCCAGGTCAGTAATGAAAAGTACCTTTAGCTTTGCTGAAGTCTCGGGCAAGGAAAAGTGATGCTTTCCCCTCTTTTGGAGAAGTATATTATTCAGTATTCTCAACAGGAGAGGGAAGTGTGTGTGCATGTGTGTGCGTGTGCATGTGTGCGCGTGTGTGTAGGGTCTGAGAAAAGTCTCAGGCTTTTCCGCCCTCCCGCCATTGGTGTAATTTTGGACACCTGCGGTGCTGCCCGCATGCCTGGGTGGGCGTGCGCAGTGGGCGCACCTGAGTTTGGACACCGGCTTCTATGAGCGGCGTCATGACGCCGCCAGGACCAACCAGCAGCAGCAGCAGGACCAACAAGCAGCAGTGAGAGAAGCAGCAGCAGTGGGAGGAACAGGACACCAGCAAAGCAGCTGAGTGGGTGAGATGCGCGGTGGGGGGTGGGGGAGCCTGCCAGCCTCCTCCCACCTCCCCCTGCCATGTACCTGGTCACCTCTGACCAAAAAAAGCGTAAAAGCCACCGAGGGCCTGCTGCTACAGTGTATAAACAATTACACTTTATTTTTAAATTGCAAAGTATTAAACTAGTCAGAACCCACAAACGAATAGAAATGAGCCTTGATGGAAATAAAATATATTCAATTTATTTTTGAACTTCTATATTATTCACTGAGTTTGTTTCTCTGGGACATATAAAGATATTAGTTAATTCATAGCTTACGTTTATTGAGTTTTTACCATATCATTTTCTCTTTAGATTTTCATAATGACTCAGGGGTAGGTCCCGGTGATAACATCATTTACAGATAAGGAAATTTGAGCTCAGAGATGAAGTGTTTTCAAAGTCCCATAGTTGGAATGTCTAGGACTTAAGTTAGCTCTGCCTTATTCCAGACCTAGTACTTTTTTTTCTGTTTTATTTTATATTTTTTGGTTTTTCTTATCAAAGTGCCACTGTATTATAGCATTACCTAAGTTTCAGGTGTTCGTCATTCATTTTGTCAGAAGCAACACATAGTAATTGCATTAAATTTGTAGCCAAATGTCCGGGCCTATACTTCACCATATCATTGTTCCCTTTTACCCACCGCAGGGTAAATGAAAATTATCAGGTCTTTCCGCCCTCCCTCCAGTAGTGTCAGTGACAGACACCTGCAGTCCTGCACGTATATCTCATGGCAGGCACCTGAAGCAGGGTGTGGGCATGTGTACACGGATGCACCTGAGCCAAGAGACTGGCTATCTAAGTGTGGTGTCACAGAGAAGCCAGCAGCAGAGAACCAGAGAGCAGAGAGCCTAGAAAGAGTGAAGATTCATGGGAGGGGAGGGGAGGGGGTTGGAGGCTAGGAAGCCTGTCAGTCTTCTAGCCGTCTGGTTCCCCACCTGCTGTGTACCTGGTGGCCTCACTACAAATGATGTAGAAAGATCAATAAAAGCCACTGAGGTCTCGAGGACTTCTTGCCCCATCTGCTGGTATCATAGGAACCCACCCAGTGCCTCCTGCTACTTCTCCCACCCATCCCCCACTCCCCTGCTAGTAACCACTGGTTGCTTGGTCTTAGAGCCAAAGCTTTAGCTTTGTTTTAGTCAGTTTGCATGTTTTCTCTACCTAATGCATATGAGTGAAATAATACAATGTTTGTCTTTCTCTACCTGGCTCATTTTACCAACCATAATTCCCTCTGAAGCTAGCACTTTTTATTACTGTTCTAGTAGAACCACAGCAAATGAGTAATTCAGACACAACTGATTCTTTGCTATGGTTATTGCAGAAGGCTAATTAAACTTCTTTGTTAAAAACTGTAGCTTCATAAGCCTTTACCTTCAACGGGATCATGATGTAGTAGGCATGATAATATCCATAATATCCTCACATCCTCAAGAAAATTTGTTCTAATTAAACCATAATTAGGCAAAGGCCAATGGGTTCCCAGGTGCCTCAAAGATTCTAGGTAAGAGGTCCTTCCTATTTCTGTCATTGTAAATAATCATGCAATCAACTCAACACCTCAGGCAGGCTGTTATCAATCACCTCTTCAGTTCAAATGCCCTTTATATGCCAATACAGAATTTCTACAATCCATGTCTAGGGCAAGCTCTCTAACCTGTAGGGATCTTCAAGAATTCTGAGAATTTACCTGGGAGGTGAGGTCAACAAGGTCTTGGGGAAAAGAACACTGGGCCTGGTGTTTGTACACATCTTTCAATTATTTTGTTGTCGAAGGGAAAGTTCAGATATTCTTTCTGCCACTGGATCAGAAACTATTGGGACTGTGTGTGTATGTGAACATTAAACTTAGACTACTTTCTCTTGTGCAGCAGGTCTATTAAGTATCTCTCTGTGTGACTGCTGCTGTCTACCTCCTACCTCCTAACTTATCTCAAAAACTTAGAGGAGTTTGGTCCTAGCAGTTAGTGAAGGCAATCTGGTGGCTGGAGTGAGTGCTGCCCCTCTTACCTGCCTTGGCCCAGGGCTGCCCTGAGTGTGGGCTACAGAGCTGACCACTCACAATACACATTATGGGTGAAGACCCCAGAGAGGTGCTGCTGTATGTTTATTATTGATTTTTTTCTTACATCTTTATTCATTTTTGTACAGTAATTGGTTTCTCCCCTCAGGTGTGGTCCCCAAGCACTCCTACCACCGTATCACTTATGAGCCTCTAAAATCCAGCTGTGAAGCAAGAAGTTTGTCATAGATCAGCTCATCTCCTATTCTGATCCTTCTTTCTCTTGATAATGGACTCTGTCATCTCCTCCCTTCTTTTGTGTCAACCAGCGTGTGGTTGTGCGCCAGTCAGCATTTATGGCTGGCACGCTGCTCGCGCCTTACGAGCTGTTAACTGTGTGACTCTGGACAAGTTGCTTAATTTGCTTTGCCTTCAAGTTCCAGTCAGGAATATAAGGACAAGTATTTACCTCATGAACTGTTGTGAGCCCTCAGGTGAGGGATCTAAAGTCAATGACCAATAGTTGGTTTGATCTGTGATCACAGCTGACATCCAGTTGCTGGATGACCAAATATCCAAAGCACACGAGGTCTTCCCACTCTCTAGTGCAATGAAGACAAATGGGGGGTGAGGGGCAGTCTAATGGACCATGCCTACCCCTCATTTTCACACAAGTATACTGAGACACAGATATAACAAGAATTGCCCTAAATGACTTAGTTTCAGAAGAACAGGAAACAAGACCTGAGGTCCCCAGCCCCTCATCCAGGATGTTTTCCACTGCCTAGAAGCCTCGATTCAGTCTCCCAGGACAAGCTGCTTCAGTCTCACAGTCTTCAATCGTGAGCCATTCCAGTCAGGCATGTGTCTCTGGATGATTCTACCAACTGGCAGGAACAGTCCTAACTCCTAACAGCCCTAATCTCCTAACCTGGGATTAATGACACAAACATTTCTGACTCATGAAGACAAGTGAAGGCAAAGAGGCCCTAGCTCTTGAGGAGATGAATTTAATATTGTCAGCTCTCTGGGGTCCCTGAGATACCAGACTCACTCAGTTTTGTCCCCAACTTACCTGAAGCCAGAAGGGAACAACTTTCTGGTCTGTGGGTTTTCTCCTTCGGTTTGTATAGTAAGATTTCTCTTAGTCTGGTTTAATCCCTGTAGCAGCAGGAAGGTGGCACAGGAGCAAGGTTCAGGATGGTTCTGGGCAGACAGGTCAAGGAAGGAGAGTCTTGGAGCCCTCAGTGGCTTTTTGTGCTTTATTTAGTAAGGTGGCCAGGTCCATGGCAGGCATGGGAGCATCTCACCCTCTCGGCTGCTTTCTACTGCTGCTGCTCATCAGTACTGTCGGTCCTGTCGGTCCTGGCGTCCTCATGACGCTGCCCATTTAAGCCCGTGTCCAACTCAGGTGCGCCCACTTGCGCATGCCCACCCTGGAATGCTCGCAGAACCACAGGTGTCCATCATCAGTGGTGGGAGGGTGGAAAGACCTGATTGTTCTCTGACCCTACAATCCCACACACCCTTGAAAGCACAACTCAAATCCCATTTTTTTTTTTCCAAAGGGGTCTATACCTGTAGTTCCAGCAAGGGCATGAAGCAGGTTTTCCATGATTCCAGCGGACGTATAGAAGGAGGAGTCCCAGAGCCCTCGGTGGCTTTTTCAGGGTTTTATTGTCTTTATATCAGAGGTGACCAGGTACACAGCAGGCAGGGGGCCAGGGGGCCAGAAGGCTGGCAGGCCTCCTAGCCCCTGGTGCATCTTCACTCTCTGGGCTCTCTAGCCTCTCGTGCCTCTGCTACTACTGCTGCTGCTTCTGACTTTCTCTCTCTGCCTCTCTTCTTCTGGTGTCCTCATAATGCTGCCCTTCTATGCCTGTGTTTCAACCCAGGTGCCCCACTTGCACATGCCCACATCCTTCTCCAGATGCCCACCTTCAGGCATGCGTGCAGAACCACAGGTGTCCATCATCAACACCGATGGTAGGAGGGCTGAAAAGCCTGACACTTTTCTCTGATCCTACAATACCCCAGGCTCCTATTCCCACCGCTTAGCTTCCCACAGTCTCCTAAATAAGTGCAAAGTACTGTCTGATCCACAGTTTATTGGGACGTTGTTCATTGGGTGATAACACCATATTGTATTTGCAGGTTACTATCCCCTAAGATAATTTCACTAAAGAATTACAGTAGTACTCATCTTGGATTGAAGGTGTGATTTATAATTTATTTTTACCACTAATTTCTTCTCTGCCTTCTCCCTAACCTCTCAAAGTGAATGTTACCACACATTCATCCTCTCTAAGAAAATTATTTCTAACTACTAAATTCCCTCAAAACTGAATAAAATATTGTATAGAGATATTTTCAAACTCTTGCCAGAAAAATGAAAAATTGACTCTATACTAATCCATAAAAGAATTCAAATTTCAACAGTTGTTTTTTAAACAATAATGCGATTTTAAAAAATCACTAACAAGTAAGTAGAGCAACCCTATATATTTCTTAATTACTAAAATACATGTTTTCCTCGGCTGCTGTATACCATGAACAATTGTAGGGTAAATGGAAATTACCAGGTTTTTAACCCCGCCCCACCCCACCATTAGCATCAAAGATAGACCCCTGTGGTCCCGCACACATCCCAGATAG
The DNA here is from genome assembly GCA_019455555.1 of Galemys pyrenaicus. NCBI lineage: Eukaryota > Metazoa > Chordata > Mammalia > Eulipotyphla > Talpidae > Galemys > Galemys pyrenaicus. The sequence continues at coordinate 1,523,890 of JAGFMF010011417.1, forward strand.
CAGGCACTGGAGTAGGGTGTGAGCATGCGCAGGTGGATGCACCCGGGCTGAGACACTGGCCCTTCAAGGGCGGTGTCGTGGGGATGCCAGTAGCAGAGGCAGCAGAAGAGAAGCTCAGCAGAAACAGCAGCAGTTAGAGAGCCCAGAGAGAGTGAAGATTCGTCAGGGGCTAGGAGGCCTGCCAACCTCCTGGCCCCCCACTCCCCTGCCTGCCGTGCACCTGGTTGCCTCGCCACATTATGCGGACACCAGAATGATGTAGAAAGATCAATAAAAGCATGAAAAAGCCTCTGCAGGCACTAGGACTCCTCCTTTACCCATCTTCCCGAATCATAGAAAACCTGCCCTGTGCCCTCCTGCCACTACAACATCATGCAGCATATCATGGGTCAAGTTTAAGTGGGTGTTCAGACTGACCCATTGTAGCGGCAGGAAAGGCAGCACAGGAGCAACGTTCGGGATGGTTCTGGGCAGACAGGTCAAGGAAAGGGAGTCTTGGAGCCCTCGGTGGCTTTTTGTGCTTTATTTAGTAGAGGTGGCCAGGTACATGGCAGGCAGGGGTGCTGGGGGGCCGGGAGGCTGGCAGGCCGCCCAGCCCCCGGCACATCTCATCCTCTCGGCTGCTTTCTACTGCTGCTGCTCGTCAGTACTGTTGGTCCTGTTGGTCGGTCCTCGCAGTTCTGGCGTCCTCATGACGCTGCCCATTTAAGCCCGTGTCCAACTCAGGTGCGCCCACTTGCGCATGCCCACTCTGGAATGCTCGCAGCACCTCAGGTGTCCATCATCAGTGGTGGGAGGGTGGAAAGACCTGATTTCTCTAACCCTACACGCATCAATTACTGAGAAAGTAGAATGCCCCACTGTGATGATGGGCATGTCTTTTTCTCTGTGCAGTTCTGTCAATTTTTGATTTACGTATTTTGAGGCTCTTGCTACAGTTTTGAGTTGCTGATCAATCTTGAGAATTACCAATATGAAGTGACCATAGTAATGTTTTTGCTTTATGGACCATTTTGTTGGTGTTATAACAATGCCATATTTTTCTTGGAATTAGTTTGATGTATAATTTTCCATTGTTACTGTCAAGTAGTGTGTCTTTTGATTTTGTCTCTTTAAAGAGAAATTTTTTATCATTTATGACAATCATTTACTTTTAAATAAACTTCAAAAATAATTTTAGATTTATGGACAAACTACAGATATAGTAGTTTCCATATAATCTTTACCCATTCCCCATCCTATTAACATAGTCATTGTGTACTTATCAAAACTAAGAAGTCAATTTTAAGAGTACTATTAAATAAATTGATAGGTTTATTTTTAGCATTTCACCAGTTTTTCTACTAATGTCCATTTCACTTTCAAAATACCAATTACATTTAGAATCTTTGTTTTCTGAGTAGAGCACTGTAGTGCCAAGAAGGGCACAGAGAAAGTTCTGGATGATTCTAGCAGAGGGGGTAAAGGAAGGAAACTTGGAGCCTTCGGTTACTTTTTAGTTTTATTTACAGAGGTGGCCAGGTACATGGCAGGCAGGGGGGCCAGGAGGCTGGCAGGCCTCCCAGCCCCAGCCCCCGGCACATCTCACCCTCTTGGCTGCTTTGCTGCTGCTTCTCTCTGCTTCTACTGCTGGCATCCTGTTACTCCTGCTGCTGCTGCTGCTGCTGCTGCTGCTCTTTCTGGCATCCTCATGACGCTGTCCTTATACGCCCGTGTCCAAACCCAGGTGCGCCCACTTGCGCATGCCCACCTAGGCATGCACGCAGCACCACAGGTATCCATCATTATACCAATGGCGGGAGTGTGGAAGGACCTGATAGTTTTTTCTGACCCTACAGTCCTTTTTATTTTTTGAGATTTACACTAATCCTAAAACTATTTCCACCTCCCAATGCTGTTTGTACTTTCTGCTACTTCCTTTTCTTAGATTTATGTTCTATTAGAATTTTTACAATATTCCTTTTTGTCTCCATCTCATATGGAATTTATTCAAGTAATTTTCTATTTTTTCAGTGGTTAGCCCAGAAAATTTAATAGGTAACTAATAAAGTCAAAGTTAATCATTGTTAGCACCACTCACATCCCTCCCAACAGATACATAGATATATTTCTTTATATGTATGTATACATATATATATCCAAAAGGGCAGTTTTATTATTAAAGAAAAGGAAAGGAAAAGTCGCTTGCACAAACAAGCAAACAGAAAGAGCTGCCCCGAAAGGGATGGGTTTGTTAAGAGACACCTGCATAGTCACAGGTGAGAATCTTGAGAATGGAGCTGTTGCTCCTGTTTTGCTGAGGGAGAAGGCTGGTGAAGAGAAACTGAATAGCCTCAGGCTGCAGGAGAGGTGCTGAAAAGTGATGTGTCTGGGGGCTCTAATTCTATCTTGCCTTCCATCGATACGGCATCACTATTTTTCATACAGTGTTTATGGATATTCACCTCTTCTATGAGCTGTTTTCTTTCAAGACCTCCCACCTGGGATTTTCCTTTCCTCAAAATAATTCCTTTTGTAAATATATAACAGGTAGTAAACCACCTGTTTTCATTTTTAAAATCACTTTATTTTACAGTTGCTCTTGAAATAGAGGATAATTGAATATAAAAGCTTGTTTACATCCATTTTCTTAATCCTTCTAAGATACTATTTCATTGGCTCTTCTCTGCCCTCACTGTTGTTGGGAAGATCATCCCTTACTCAAACAGCAAATAATCTGTCTTTTCCCTGTGGCTGCATTTGTGATCATCTTTGTCTTGGTGGTTCAGTTCCACTATCAATATTTAAAGAAATATTTGTTTTCATTTAACTGGTTGGATTTATTTTTTGGCCTCCTGCATCTTCAAATTTCCTTGAATTCACTATAATTATTTAAAATCTTTCAAATTCTCAAGATTATTTGTTCCATCTTGCCCTTCCCATTCTAATATTTGGGAATTCCAGTTAGGTGAATTGTTACTTGGTCCTCCACAAGAGTAGTTTTATCATTTCCACCTATTGCTTTGTGCAACTTTGGGTAGTTTTTTCATACCTGTTTTCTAGTTCATTCTTTTCTAAGTTGTTTATCTTTTGATCTTAAGTTTTAAAATTTTCAGGTACTTTGTATCTGTAAGTCCTGTTTGATTTTCTGTTATTTTTTTCATATTTTTAACTTATGTTAATCTTTTATTTACCAAAACAAGTTAGCAATTTCAATTAGCAATTAGCAATTGAATTCAATTCAATTAGCAATTAGCAATTTCAATATTTGGAACATTTGTAGATTAGCTCCTATTGACTGATTTTTGTGTGCTTATAGGGTTGGCTCCACTATATGCTAATATTCATATAAGTCTTACCAGTTGAAATTCAACACTTGGTTGAAAGCTCACTTATCTAAAAAGAATTTGACTTTGCCTCACCCTGTGGTCACTATTAAACTAACCCTTCAATTGCCTCAATTAACATGGACTTAGACTCTGGACTGGCAATAAGAAAAAAGTCCCATAACTAAAATTTCATGGGAGTCTTTTTTAACTTTCATGCTAAACCAAGATAGTGACAGATAGGAGTCTCAAAGGGAATGTCAAGACTATTTACCTCTTATCTGTACACCTAGTTATAGTTCTTTAGAGTTTCAGCTTAGGGATGTTGGGTGATATTATTTTAGTCTTGCCTTTATTTTGTTTCCTGCCCCCTCTACCTTACATAGCCATTGTGCTTGGATATCAAGGTTATCAGGTTTGGCAGCAGGTGTCATCAGGATGGAAGCTGAGGTCAGACTAGCTTACCTCTGGGGCCCCATGCTTACTGTGCTGGAGGAGTCCTTGTCATCTTACTGGATCATCAATGCACATATTAAATATAATTTCTAGTTGTTGTCAATGGATCTATTGTTTAGCCTATTAGACTGTGACAGATTAGAAACTGACATCAAGAAAATTTAAATACAACAGGCTTGTGTCAGATGCATTTTCTAAGCTTCACCACCTCCCAAAATTAGTATGTAGAAGTTGGGTTATAGCTGATATTTAAGCTTTCATAGTTTGGAAGGCAGCTGTCCAAAATCAATCTGTTGGCATGATTGTTTCCTTCTAGAAATACTGGGGGAGTTGTTTCAATGTCTCTCTGTAGCTACCAGTAGCTCTTGACAACTCTGAGCATTCCAACAATCCTCCTCAAAAATATCTTAAAATTCTTGAGATGCTCATAGCCTCATGGCTGAAGTCTCTTCCCTACTAGGGGAGTGTCAGTGTCATCCCAACATCTTGTTTGTCCTCGTTTTGTTACTGTCACATTGGACCAGCATATAAAAATCAAGTCTTTGCTCAATTTCTATTTGTCAAAAAAGACCAACTCACAATGGCTTTACATGGAACAGACTATACAGAACATTTGGGATTGGCTGGTGACAAAGCAAAGGTCAACATCTCAGCAATATAAAAAAGTAACGAGGACACCATCATCTACTTTGCTGCTGGGGATTGCATTTGCTGTTTCAAATGACAGTTCCTGCTTGCATTGTTTCTCCCTTTCTCCATTCCTAGTTTAGACTAGACTCCCCATTATTTGTGCATGCAGATGCTTATCAGTGAGATCCAACATAAAAACCTGTATCTCTGACTGAAGGCTTTTTACAGGTATCAGCAACTGCTCCACCCAGGTGCCCACATCTGTCGGGCAAGAAGTATCCTCTCCTAGACAGTCTTCAACCAATGTCTGACAGATGTCCCTGTAGGGATACCCTGCTCTTCCATCTCTTAAGATGAGAGAGAAATGCAGTTTGTAGGTATGTAAACTAGGAGTGGAAAAACAATGCAAGCAGGAACTATGTTATTAGAAACAGTAAGTGCAATCCCCAGCAGCAAAGTAGCAGATGGTGTCATAGGTACTTGTTTATATTGCTGAGATGTTGACCTTTACTCTGTCACCAGACAATCCCAGCAAGTTTAAACTCCAACTGATTATACCCAGTTTAACAGTTTCACTCCCTTCTCATCCCAGCCCCCTGCCATGCTTTAAATAAGCTACTTGCTCTCAACACTTTATTTCAGAGTGTGCTTCTAAGAAACTCCAACAAAAGCCTTAATAAAATAATTGACTTACAGGTTTGGGTTAACGGTGTTAAATTAACAATGGCATTGAAGGTGTGGAGTAACCAAGGCTGTGGGTCTATCTTGCTCTCATCCAGATGGGGTTGTGTGTAGTGTGTCACTGCTTACATGCTAGGGATTTCAGTCTGGAAGAGAAACAAAGGCTTAAACTGATAACACTACTAAGAATATACATCAGACTGTGCTTTGAGAAAGTCTTTTAATTGCAAGATGAAGTTTAAGAGTCAGTGTTTCCTCTTTCCTCTATGTAAGATACTTTAGGAAACATTAATCAGCATCTACTATGTACACAATATGATGCAAGTCCCAGGAGATAGAGAGATGGGAAAAAAAAAACCTAGAAGAAACATAGTAGGTACCTCACAACAGTTCATTCTAATGCAGTAGAGTTTAAGCAGAGATGAAGGATACCTAAGTACTATGGTTGTGCTATATGGCATTGGTGAGTTCTCATCTCATGCCATGAAAACTGGGGACACAGACCATAAAGAGTGATTTTAGAAAGTTTATTCAGGAGTAGCAAAGCAGAAATGCTCCCCGCAGTGACAGGGAGGGTGCATCTGAGTAGGTATTCCAGAAATGCTCATGTCTAGGGTCTTTTATGCCAAATACAGCTTGCTAAGAGGCCTTGATCTACTGACTACAGTGCAGGGAGTCAGCTAGTTGAACATTAGCACACGTGCTTCTAGAAGCACAGGGAGCATGTGAGAGATTAACACCCACAGCTCAGAACACAGGGTCATCACACCCTGCCCACCTGCTCTCTTCTTAGCAAGCATTTCAGGCTGTCTCCTGTATAAAGCCTGTAATTTTCCATTCTTCTATGAATTTTTCACCCTCCATGGGGTCTCTACCCTGTCTGTCTAACCAGAATCTCTGTCTGTAACAAGGTGTTTGGTTATGCATTAAATGAGTAGTTATCAATGTCTCGGTGAATGAATGGAGAACAAAATGAAGACTTTTCTAAGGGAGGGCTGCCTTTTCTGGTCTATCAGTCACTTCTGAAATAGTCCTGGAAAACTTGTGTCAGTACTCTTTGTAGCTAGAAGTCAAAATTCAAGTTATGAAATCTTCAACAAGGGTGTTTTAGAATGTTAGAATCAAGACCTCCCTGGTGGTGCAAGGAGTTGAGGTACATCATTATGAAGCATCCTCAGCCACTGCAGCACGAGTTTGATCCCCGACCATGGAGATGACACATGTAGCATGGCAGACCTGTCCTGCCTTGCCTGCTCCTCCTCTCAGGAGTATATTTCAGTCATTCTGCCTGTTCTGTTCCCCCCACCCTGTCTCTGATGACTCCGATCACCAACCCCTCCCCTACACCTTTGGCCTGTAAACCCATTCTTATATGCATAAATAAATAGATCTTTTTTTTAAGAAAAAAAGAATGTTGGAACCAGGAATGGCTTAGAGAGCATATAATTCACTTAGTGAAAATGGAGATGTTAATATAATACCCCAAGGTCATACAGTAAAATCATCTAGATTCATATCCCATTACCTTCCACTCACCCCTCTTCCTACACACCACCACCATCAACCCCAAATACACATCATCAAAGCCCTACATGCCAACAAGAGGAAAATTCTTATTTAATTTCTTCAGGAAAAGCTAATATAAATGAACCATTAAATTATGAGAACATTGTGTATGATACAACAAAATTAAATTTGGAGAAGCAGCCCCAATTGTTCACAAAGTTCCCAGATTACTCTTTCAGGAGGACAACTGCAAAATTGCCTTTATGTTGGGTAAGACACTGATTTATACCTTCAATTTTTCCATGGAATTTACCACTTATGTATTTTTCAAGGAATTTCCCATCATAGAATCTCTAAGAGAAAAACAATTTTAGAGTTTTCTTTTGCAGTTAATTTAAAAGTGAACATAGTACAATTTTTAATTTAAAAGTGTAGCATCTGTAAGTGTAGGGGCTAAGATTACACTCCTTTGGGAGGGAAGTTCTTTTCAGCTTTGGGAAATGAGAAATAATTTTACTACCAGAGCATTGTGAAGTGTATGCTGACAGTAGTGTGAGATGCTTTTAATATAGATTCTCATCTACTTAACTGGCTTTTGATTTTAAAATGTGGTGGAATATTTATCAGAAGTGCAGGCAGAAATATGAGTTAGAAACAGGATCTGACAAGGCTTCAAAAATGGACGGAGAGAAGGGAAGATGACAAGAGTTAGGTCTTTTGAAGATGCCCAAGAGTCGCTATCATTCGCATCTGGGAAAGAGCACTTTTCAGAAGGTTTACAATATGATGTCCAAATGCAAAGGAAGCCACCAACCTGACAAGCCCTATATGAATAATGAAGGGGTGAGCCCAGCAATAGATAAGTCAGGGTTTCATTTACTAATAAAATAACAGATTCTGGAAAAGAGGAGAGAGCATTTGTTTGTCTAGAAGTAATTGTAGATGATAGCTTAAAAGGTTATGCTTGAAAGTTTGAAGTGATAGTGGTGTAATAAATCACATTTTCAAAAATCAGAATTATTTTGAGAAAGCAAGTGTCAAATCCTGAGTCTGAAAGTTCATCCTACCAGGTGGGGCCCAATAAATGGAGAACACAAGTAGCCAGAACATTAGGATCAAATCTGTTGATCCTTTTATTCCAGTAAACGGTGCCTGGAATGTAAGTAGACAATCAACCTCCTGCCAAATCTATTTATTAGTCACTTAGTCACCATGTACCAGACTCTGTAGTGGGCTGAGCATACAAGGACTTACATTCTGGTGGAGACATTTAAGAACTATGTTGAATAGTGAGAACATGCAATACACTGCTGTGATTGGTGCACCTAGGAAAGGTGTTAGCAAAAAAATGAAATGAGGAGCCTCCTTGGTGGCACAAGGGATTAAGCACCACACTGTGAAGCATCTGCAGCCACTACAGCATGAGTTCGATCTCCAGTGAGGGAGGGGACCCACATGGCACAGCAGACTTCTCCTGCCCTGCCCACTGCTACCCTCAGCAGTGTATCTTAGTCAATCTGCCTGTTCTGTTCTCCATTCAGTCTCTGTGAATCCTCTCACCCCGCACATATGTATACATAAATAAATCTTTTTAAAAAATGAAAGTGTATCCAAATGCCAACATTCTGAGACATAGCTAAGTCATGAGTTAAATATGGACACAATCTTTGACATCTTAACAGTTGTCTCCCCCCAACCCCAACAGGAGCCCCTAACTCACACATACCATATTCAAAAATGATGGTTGTGAGAGGAACCACCTTCCATTCTCCCAGGTCTAAAAGGCCACATGGACAGAGTGCTGGACCCTACCTGCCTGTGCCTACAGACTCGTGGTGACACCATCAGCATCCACTTGCTCAGCTTGCAGTTTCCTTCCATAATAGAAGATTTGAGAGAATATCTTAAGTGACTCTCAATACTTTCCTAACTCATCAAGGTTCTCAATTTGATTTTTAGGCATTTCCAAACACAAAGCATTAGATTGCAAGAACTTTGAAGGCCACAGCCAACTTTCATTTATATTCTGATGAGAATGTTCTTTGTCCTTTTATTTATCCTCCTAACAATGTCATTAACAATGTTCTGCTGCTCCAGGCATCTTAATTCCTACTGGCTATTTTCTCTGTGCACCCTGCCCATCTGTTCACAGCTCTGTCAGGGCACATATCACTTGTAGTATTTACATGCCCCTAGAGAATGACCTCCTTAAAACATAGCACTAAACTCCAGTGTAATACTCATCTCAGTAACTTCAGCCCTTCACGTGATTATGAATCTAAGAATTACATAATGCATGCATATTTAATAACTCAGTAAGTAAAAAAGGCTTGTTATCACCCACCACTTCTAACTTAAGGATAATGCAAGTTCATCAAGTTTGTAACAGATTATATTTTGTTCAAGACTTTCCAGAATCATGTCAAGGCAAAAGAGAGGTATTTGGAATAAGGTAGGGCAAGGACTTGCTTGGGTGTAGAGAACTGAGTCTTTTCTGCTGTAGATTGAGACCATGTAGAACTCTGTCTGAATTATCTTTAGATTGTAGTATTTAGAGTTTCAATTTTATACTGCCTTTTAACTCTGAGTTATAGCGAGGTCAGAGATTTTTATTTTTATTTTTTAAAATTTTTTTTGTTTATATATATTTGAAACAGGTGTAGTCCCTATGGAATTTCCACCAATTGACCTATGAGCCATCACCTTTGTCCTTTGTGCTCTTCCTGCCCTCATTTAGATCCCTCTACCTCCCCTTCCCCTGTAAAACTCTCAGTTATAATTGTCTGTTTATTTTTGTTCTGTCGTGTTGTGGTTTTTTTTTTGTTGTTGTTTTTATTATTTTCCCTGACCCCTTATTTGGTTCCCTTATATTCCTCCTATAGGTAAACTATCAATGCTTTTCTTTTCCCTTCTGGCTTATTTCACTGAGCATAATCCCTTCTAGCTCCATCCATATTGCTACAAATGTCATTAGTATATCTTTTTTGATTGCCGAATAGTATTTCAATGTGTATATATACCACATCTTCTTGATCTAGTCATCTATTTTTGGGTATCTGGACAACCCAAATTCCAAGAGAAGATTTTAATCTGGAATTCCCTCTCTGTTTCAATTTACACTAGAAGAAAGCAATAGTTGTGGCTCACACACGACTATTAGTCATCAAACTTTTATTGGGAATTGTAGCATCAGGATGGAGGTAGCACTGTAGCAAGGTTTGGGATGGTTCTGGGAAGACGGGTCAAGGAAGGAGAGTCTCGGAGCCCTCGGTGGCTTTTCATGCTTTATTTAGTAGAGGTGGCCAGGTACATGGCAGGCAGGGGTGCTGCCAGCCTCCCAAGCCCCCAGCGCATCTCACCCTCTCGGCTGCTTCTTCTCTCTCTCTGCTGCTGCTGCTGTTGGTTCTCTCGGTCGGTCCTCACAGTTCTGTCTGTTGGTCCTTGCAGTTCGTCCTCACAGTTCTGGCATCCTCATGACGCCGCCCATTTTAAGCCCGTGTCCAACTCAGGTGCGCCCACTTGTGCATGCCCACCCTGGAATGCTCACAGCACTGCAGGTGTCCATCATCACAGTGATGGGAGGGTGGAAAGACCTGATCATTCTCTGACCCTACAGGAACTTAGTTAAATCAAACCCCTGCTAGAGGCCACAGGAAATAGGTTGTGGAAATGTGAGTCTTGGTATCAAAGGGACCTTATACAATGAGAAGGAAGTTTGTAGAATGAATATAAATCCATTGCACCAGGTAGAACAGGAATTTAGCACAATGGCCGCAGTCCCTACATCCCCCATCCCGTATTTCTGAAAAACAACTATGCACACTTCAGGACAAAGTGACCCAAGCCCTTTTAGCTCATCACACATCAGAAGCCACTAGTTGTAAAACGTCACCTGCATTAGTTAATAGGAGGGGAGGGCTCAGGTGCTTCCGATAAACATAATTGGCTAAGTCTCAGTATTCCAATCTAAATTTCTGTCCCTTTTGTCAAACAAAAGTGGTCAAAACACATTTAGGATCCCATCTGGGAGCCCCTGCCCCCTCAAACTAAGCAAGTATTTATGTCAGCAGCCTTGAGACCCAAGGTGCCATTCTCCTCTGAATCTATTAGTGGGCCTAATGAGGGGTACCCTGGGACCCCCAAACATGCTCTTCACTCGAGTGAGTTGAAGTGTGTACTATCACCCACAAAAATTTTTATTTCTAACTCACCCATACTGACTTCCATATGAATTCTTTCCTGTGTAGAAGCAAAGAACCTTGGAGTTCCTCAGCATCCTGGGGTCCCAACACTTAAATTTGCAGTATGTGCCCAAGAAAAAAATTGGGCTAGTTTCTCCATGATCATTGGGGGTGAGTCTGGGCTGAGGCATCCATGATAAAGCAGGAGGTACTCCCTGAGCCTTTCAGGTGCGTGGTGACCACAGGAAGAGGCCACGCCCACGATGCAGCAGTGGCCTCACAGCACAGCCTCAGCTGAAGCCCACAGGCTGTTCATTATGTGCAGGTTGTTGATCTGCCCTACTGGCTCAATCAGTAGTAGTGCTCCACTTAGTACATGTCTCTCAGGAAGTGTTGTGTGGTGAAGTCAATTCACGCATAGCGGACAACAAACACAAGGTTCTCTGAAGAACTCCACGTGCCTGTAAGTTACACCAGCCAGCGCTGCTCCCTTTGCCCCTTCAAGCCATCACTGATCACAGACACCCATCCTCAGGGAGAGAGCAGGTAGGGAGTGGGAAGTGGAACATAGTGCTCCCAGGGGAGAGAAAAAACCTCCCTCTACCCTTTTGGATTCCTATGTGAGTCTCTGGTGATGAAAGACAGATGAACAAGGGAAAAACAAGCAGGTTTATTGACATGTTACCTGTGTACACACGGGAGGTCCCCAGGGAATAACACCTCCCAAGTAGCCTAGAATTCAGGATTAAATGCCACGTTCCTAGAGAAGGGGAATAAGGATGTAGGTCTGTTGTGCCAGGAAGGACAGAGAGCAAGTTCTCAATGATTCCGCCAGACAGGTCAAGGAGGAGTTGTAGAGCTCTTAGTGGCTTTTTCAGGCTTTTATTGCAGCATTGTATCAGAGGCGACCAGGTACACAGCAGGTACGGCAGCCAGGGGGCCAGGATGCTGGCAGGCCTCCTAGCCCCCAGCACATCTTCACTCCTTTCTTCTTTCTTTTCCCTGCTGTTCTCCTGGCATCCTCGTGATACTGCCTCTATATGCCCATGTATCAGCCCAGGTGTGCCCACTTGTGCATGCCCACTTAGGCACGCGTGCAGGACCGCAGGTGTCCATCATCTACACCAATGACTGGAGGGCGAAAAAACCTGATCACTTCTCCATTTAACCTACAAGATCTCTTAGGGGAGAGTCAGTAGTTTTTAGGAAAGCTGACGGGATCTTTAGAAGACTACATGGAGACCACAACAGTTTGCCGAGGTGTGATCTAGTCTCTTCTGTGAAAAGGCAATCTTCCCTGGTTGATAACACTCCAGGGAAGGGGATATATGACATCTGAGTTCCTTTTGGAGCATCTATTTTGAGGCAGATGGAGGAGTTCAGAGAAGAATCTCCCTTCATTAAATTTTTTTCAAGTGCCTACAGCTCAAAATAATCTACTAAGGCAGTGTATATGGGGAAAGTACACCCTGAATTCTCATAGTCATATTTGGGGGGACTTATTCTGTTACCCCTAATGATCAAACATTCTGACTTTAGGCATAGACATGTAAATGTCCCTAGGCAAATTATTTTGGAGAACTCATCAATTTCTACCTTGCAAAGTAAAGGTGATATGAGGGCTTATTTCACAGAATGTCTATAAGGATTCAGTGCATAGAATTGTGTGACATACTTAACACAGTGTTTGGCACGTATTTTTCTCAATAAGCATTCAGTTTTGTTGTTATAACTTAGATGGCTATACAACTTGCAGTAGAATAGGAAAGTAGCTGAAAAAGGTAGTAGATGGTAAAACAAAATGTTATTGCTAATGTTCTTTTCAGCTCTGGCTGTATTTAATTTTCTCTCCTGGCTCATTATCAAGACTTTGGTAAGCTTAGAAAATCTACAAGAAGTTCCACTGTTCCCCTCCAATCTAAGAAATGTATAAATTAAGAAACCATTTAATATCAAACAGCATCTTGAGGATGAAAAGAATTGGAGTTTTCCTGTCATGATATTGCATCTGTCACCTTGTAGCTTTTATTGCCATAGCTCAGTTCTCCCTGCCTTGGGATTTTTATTAATGTTTCATCAGGACACCATTTTTTATTTATGTGACATTTAATTTTTTAAGAGGTAAATGCAATCTGGTAGGCCTATTTTTTTTTCAACTAAAACCCATCTTTAATTTTATAAAATAATATTAGTGGTAACATGAACTCAGACATCATTTATCTAACTCACTCATTTTGTGCAGGAAGAATTGAGATACACAGAAATTGTTACGTGGCCAGTGTCATACTGATGTTTAAGACATGCCGCTTGGATGAATGAATAAATGCTGAAATTAAATTCCTATGATCTGCCTTTGCTACTGGCCTTCTTTCTGCTACTTTAACAACATGTAAATAAAATTATTTGCACACAAATTCACTGGAAGTTGCACAGGTCTTTAAGTATGAATAACTCCTTTTAGCTCATCACACATCAGAAGCCACTAGTTGTAAAACGTCACCTGCATTAGTTAATAGGAGGGGAGGGCTCAGGTGCTTCCGATAAACATAATTGGCTAAGTCTCAGTATTCCAATCTAAATTTCTGTCCCTTTTGTCAAACAAAAGTGGTCAAAACACATTTAGGATCCCATCTGGGAGCCCCTGCCCCCTCAAACTAAGCAAGTATTTATGTCAGCAGCCTTGAGACCCAAGGTGCCATTCTCCTCTGAATCTATTAGTGGGCCTAATGAGGGGTACCCTGGGACCCCCAAACATGCTCTTCACTCCTGCCAGATACATGGCAGGCAGGGGTGCCGGGGGGCTGGGAGGCTGGCAGGCCTCCCAGCCCCCAGCGCGTCTCACCCTCTCGGCTGTTTTCTACTGCTGCTGCTCGCTGGTGCTCGTCAGTACTTTCGGTCCTGTTGGTTCTGTCGGTCGGTCCTGGCATCCTCATGATGCCGCCTATTTAGGCCCGTGTCCCAACTTGCACATGCCCACCCTGGAATGCTCGCAGCACCGCAGGTGTCCATCATCACAGTGGTGGGAGGGTGGAAAGACCTGATCATTCTCTGACCCTACAGTGTTCTTGGGAAGACTCATTTTTGAGTGTTTCCACTAGTTGCTTTATTGAAGACTGACTTTTGTAAGTTACCTGTGGTTAACCTTACTTTCTCAGGAGTCTTTTTTTTTTAAGATTTATTTATTTATGCATACAACAGCTGGGATGTAGCCAGAGGTGTGGAGAGGTGAGAGGATTCACTAGAGACACAGTGGGGAGCAGAACAGGCAGATTGGTTGGAAAACACTGCTGAAGGGAGCAGCAGTTGAGACCGGAGAGGTCTGCTGCACCATGGGGGTCCCCTCCCTGGTCTGCAGGGATCAGTGATGCTGCAGTGGCTGCTGATAGCTTCATAGCTGAGACTTAACTCTTTGCGCCACCAGAGAGGCCCTCTCAGGAGTCTTTTTAACAAATGTAAGACCTTCTCTAAATTGTATTTTAAAGGTTCATGAAAGTTGTATTTTCTTTGTTTTGTTTTTGTTTTAAGATAAAGCTTTGGCTCCATCAAGGCAGGGCTGACCTCACTATTCTAGCCCCTAATTTGTCAGCTCCTTTCATCCTACGTGGCCCATCACTAGCTTTGCAACCCCAGTACCAAGTGGAAAGCTTTTCTGAGTAATGCAGCAGCACACGTCTACACAGCTGATAGAATCTGTAGAAATCTAAGGATGTTGTTGGCACCCAAATACAGGAAAGACAGTGGCCGCTTTAGCCAGGAATTATAATTAGTTCTAGGTCTTGAGCATAGGAAGAAAGCCTACAGACAATTAGGCCTCCTGTGGTTGCTCAGTGAAGCACTGGTTTAGAATTTCTACATCCTTGTATAATTCATGGTACAAACTCATGGCTGTTGTGTTCTGTGTGGAGTCAGGAAATACCCTGCCTGGGCTTGCCAAAAGGTTGTTTACCATGGTGGTGCCTGACTAGGGTCACTGAATTACTCAAATGAAAGTGTCAACGCTCTAGCAACCTCCTTACTCACTGTACAGTCCTGCAGAAAGTCAGACAAGGACAGCAGACACAAATCACGGGGCCTGTAGCTTTGGCTTTCATTCTGCCTGGGCCTATAGTCTCTGGGCAGTATCCCATGTTTCAGATATATGTTCCTAATTGTCTCCTGAGCTGGTTGTTTCCCAAAGACAACGTTAAGAAAATATAGATGCTTCTCCTTGCCATCCCCTTCAGACAGTAGAATTGTATTCAAAATTAAATTCACTCCTCAAAATCTATCTTCTTCATTACTGTATCTAATGAGAAGCTACACCATCTACCCCAGCTATCCCCCTCCTTACCACCTCATTTAATTCATGTTTACTAAGTTCTACATTCTGAACATCTCTTGGCTTCATCTCCTATCATCTCATTGCCATGAACAAAAATTCCCATGTACCAACTTTCTCCAGAATCATAACTGCTTAATAAATTTTCTACCTTTCCCTAATCATCTTAAAGATACACATGGCCAATTTTTGAAATGTTTCCAGGTTTAACCAATAAAACCTAGGGTGGGGGGACTCTTAAAATTTACCACACAACTTCATAGAATCAAGAACAAGGAGGGTTAACATTACCGTTACCTTACTATTGCAGGAAACCCTCACCCAGGAAGGTAACCTTGTAAATATTGTTACTTGTCTGAGAGACTTCCTGAGAATCTATTTGTCTAAACAACAGATGTTCAACTAACTCTCCTTTCCAGACAAGAGACTGCTAATAACCCTTTCAGTATAACAAAAAAAATACAGTTAGTGCTTATCCTGGTTCTTGGCAAAGATTTCTAAAACTCTTGGAATGTCCTGAGTGATAAGAGTACCTAATGTTGTTTATGAGTCTCTTCAATGGTACCTGAGTTTACGATACCGTGGTGGTGGGGATCCACAAAGAGCTTCAGGTTGGGGTGGGGTTGCCAGAGGAGTCAGTTGCATGAGTAGAGGGTTGGGTTTTAGCTCCACCTTCACATACCTATAGAAGGAATAAGGAATGGAAGTTAAGTTTAATCTCATGCAATGATTTATTCAATATTGTCTCATGTAATGAAATCCTGCCAGCGGCAGTAAAGTTAAGAGAACTTACTGACAGTACATTCTTACGTTTGGAAGGTGAAGGGTCCAGATGGTACTGAGCTAGAGGGCTCCCTGCTCAATATACATAAAGTCAATATTATGGCTCTGGCCTTTTGAAAGAAGAATGTGTTTGCTTCAACTGGCAAGAGAACAGAAGTCACAGCTAAAATCGATCTTCCCACCCAGGAAGGGACGGGGGTTTTATCAATATTGAAGACACCAGATTGAAAACAGAGGAGTAGTTGGTTTTTTTTTGGCTAGGGAGTGGAACAAGGGTAAAGGTGTGTAGACGTGACTGAAGTTCACTGGATCATTACAAATTGGCCCCTTTTGAAATGACCAGATATTGTTGGTAGAAAGAACTCTCACTTCTGAATGTGATCCTGGTGGTTCCTTTCTCTGTCTTCCTGGTTCCATGATAACGTTGTCTCAGTTCTCACCGTGTGATTCATAGACAGGTCACACTCTGCTGCTCCTGGGAACGTGGAAAGCACATTCAAAAGATAGTTAATCGTACCCATTCGTTTCTGCTAAGGTGGGCAGGACAGAGTTTCATACAGAGGAGTTGGAAATCTGACCCTCATGAGTCATTGTAGTGAATTATCTGACTTGAGGGGTAGGGGTGGAGACCTCCCAAATCTGTAATAGTCACGAGTAGTTCAGGATACGGAAATTGCTACATGTGTCTGAAGTGGGGGCAATCTTGTGTTCTTCATTCATGGAATCCACACCAACTCCAGGTAGTGTGAGAACTTAAGTGTCTAGGGCACAATTAACATCAAAGAATTGTTGAAACTCAGCCCTCTTCTCAGGACTATAGATTGTTCGACTGTGTGTAGGGTCACAGGTGATAATTCCCACACTCCATCTGGGTTTTCTGAGGCTGGATGAGCAAATTAATGTCAGAAGACTAGTCTAAGAAAAAGGCACAAGTTAATGACCTGTAGGTTATTAATAACCATGTGTCGTTCAGACATAGTTACTAATCCTAAAATAAAATGGAATAAACAAGAGATATGTTTCCTATGTTAAAGAACATGGAGCATTAGGAAGAGAGAAAGAGACTTCACATGACAAGGAGGAAATCACTTCATCTCTAGAGTGAAAAAAAATAAATTTCTCAGACAGGTCAATCCATGTCCTCCCTATACCTGGATGATAACCTGCCCCCAAACCACATCTTTCTACATCACAAAAAGGAAAACGATATTTTTTTGATTAGAGAAAAGGAGAACAACTGAGATGAGGCTAAAGCTTCTCTTAGCCTCTAGGCCTTTCCTGCTCTTAGTTAAAACAGTTTGCATTCTTTAAATAATGCCAGTAAACTTCTTGAGGTTCATAACATTATGACTGGGACCAAGGGACACTTACTGGGAGAGGCCTGCTCTGGCCTTATAGATAAAAGCCTATTGACCTTTGCAGGAAGACCGATCCCAACATGGGGAAACTATTCAATTGTCAAACAACTGTTTATTCATCAAACGTACTTTGAAATGTACCATAACGTGAGCTTTATCCAGTCCTGGCCAGATCCTGGTATTAAAAGTGAATTTTTTTAAAAAGATTTATTTATTTATGCATACAAGAGCTGGGGTACAGGCCAGAATCTAGGGAGGCGAGAGGATTCACCAGAGACAGAGTGGGGAGCAGAACAGGCAGACAATGAAACACACTGCTGAGGGGAGCAGCGAGAGAGGCAGGAGAGGTCTGTGGTGCCATGTGGGTCCCCTCCCTGGCTGGTGGCAGAGATTGAACTTATGCTGCAGTGGCTGCGGTCTGCTTCATAGTGCTTAACCCACTGCGCCACCAGGGAGACCATAAAAGTGAATTTAAACTAACCCCTGAACCTTATGAATATCCTCCCTGGTTTTTCTCTTTCTGAGATAAACCATTATTTAATCAGAGTACGGCTCTCTCACTTGCAATGGGTAATATACTAGGCTCTGCTTGATCAACAGACTATTTTGGTGATATTTTCAGGAAGACAGCAGTCTTTAAGATAAGAAAACTGAGTCACAATTTCATTAGGAAACTTTCCTAATGTCACAGACCTATAAAGGGATAACAGCCTGCTTGAGCTCACATTGATATGTCTCCAACTTTCTTTATAGCCCTGATTTGTATGCCTCTCTTCTCATGGCACTCCTGTTACACCAAAATATGAATACAAAAGACATGCCATCATGTCTGAGAAGACAAATTTTGATATAAAGCTGGCCGGTGAGAGGTAGGAGCCCCAAATTCAGATCTACTTCCTTCTAAAACTAGAAATGGAACTTAGGGCAACAGAAGCCTTGAATTCCTTTGGTTGGAGTGGAATGAGGGCACAGGAAGGCAAGGTGGCAGCAAACCATTGGTCAAAGTTGGCAGAGGGACTAAGGAATGCAGAGTTGGCTGAGTACATGGTGGTGACGGGCTCTGGTCTGGTAGTTGAATCTTTCTCATGCATGGACAAAGGACTGGACCTGGATTTCTGGGTTTTCTTTATCTGGAAAAGTAAAATTGCTAGAAGAAAAGAAGTAAAGGAGAAAGAAAATAAAAAATCAGGTTAGTTCTGTACTGTAGCAGAGTTCATATGTTATCTGATTTAATTGTTCAGACTGGAAAACAAATAGTCAGACTTGTTTAACAGCTAAGCTGTGGGTAGAAACACCAGGTTTGGGGTGGGTTTCACCTTTTGGGGAGCTGCTTGCATTTTCACTTTTCTTTTGGAAAATACACTGTGTTATCATGACTTCCAATGCTAAGAAAATGTCACCATTTGGAAATTACTGTTAAAAAAGCATATGGGTAAGGGGATGGCACTCTACAAAGATAACAAGGATGACCTAGGTTTCAGAAAGCAGCCCCCTGACAATTGTGGGCTTAAGATATTAGAAATTCACTTTCAAAATGTAGATATGAGCACAAAACAAATGTTCATCTTTTTAACCCAAATGTAGGAAGAGTTTGGTAAAGTGGGAGTGTCCAAGCTATTATTTTTTCATCAGTTCCCAGTTATTAGAGAATTTGATTACCATGGTCATTATTTATATTGTATCCTTGTTCTTCCAGGTTATATAAGCCATCTCTCCAAGAGCTGATGCTAATTCAACTTGAGTTTCTGTCACTTTCAAACCAGGAGTCTTAGACTCATCCAAGGGATAACAGAAATCTTGAGAGAAATTGATAGTTGAGAAGTTATAGTGTGTTTTTAAAAAAGATAAAAGGGAATTGCTCGTTACTCCTTTATTTTTTTAATTTCCCACTAGACGAAATGGCCTTCAAGTTAACATGGCTCAGAAGTACTTAAAACTTAAAACAGAAAGATGATATTGAGTAGCACTTAATTGCTTTGCCTCAGGATGGGACTCTAGGTCCAGGTTGAATGCACAGCAGAACACTGAACGTTGTGGTCCAGCCATTATTGCCGCTCACAGGAGTGCCATCCCAGCTAGCGTGGAGCGAGAAGCACAGCCAATTCTTGCACATGGCTTCAGGGAAGGGCAGAGCAGACATTCGGAGAAATGCTGAAGCCACTATTAGGTCAGAAACTCCAAAAGGGCACATCTCAGGACGAAGTAAAAAATCTGAAGCAGATGAATTCTGAGTTCACTTTACAGTGCATCCCAGTGGAGAGGCAAGACTCTGTTATTAAATGAGAGTCTACTTTTGAATGAGAAGAAAATTTTTATCCACAAAGAAACTTTTGTTTAAGTATTTTAATTATTGATCTAGGTGACGTCATCAGAGACATCTCAAGTTTGTAATGACACATAGTTGACCTCTGTCAGCATCTCACAGGACATAATCAGACTTCCAACTGAAAGGTATTAGCAGTCCTAATCAACAAGACGATATTTAAATCCATTGCCCCTGCTACTGCCCTAAACCGTATCTTTATTATCTCTCATTTGGATAACTAGAAACACCTCCAGTCCCTGTCCATGCTTACCTGTGTTCTATACCTTCATGCCTTATTCTTTTGCAATGCCCAAAAGTTCTTTATCAAATACAAATCCAATTCTGCTTCTCTCAGGCTTTAAAATCTACACATATGCTACCATTTCCTACAGTCTAAAATCTAAAGCCTTCAGCCTGGTGCATAGGCATTTAGTCTAATCTATCTCACCTGTCTTGTCTGAGCTATTCTCAATGTCTGCTCTGTGCACCCATCCCAACAACCCCACTATGACTCGCAGAGCTGAGCACTGGCACCCATACATCCTCTGCTCTGAAGCTCAATTTCCCCACGCCTCTTCCCACCTGGAAAGCTGTTATCCTTTGAGATGGGACTGGATGCCCTTGCCCTAGCCCCACATCCTTGTCTTCCTTCAGCCTGTGGCCATTCCTTCTTCTCTGCAACCACTACACTTTCCCTCACCCCACATGTTAGCATTTACATACATCTCTTCTCTTACTGTGTCTTGAATCATTAGTTTTTCAGCACAGGGATGAGATGATTTTGGTAATCAGGAACTAGAGTACCTGGACATAATTTGTAACTCTTCTACCTCTTAACTTTTTGATTTCAGTCAAGCTACCCAATACCTCTTTGCCTCAGTTTCACCATTTGTGAAATGAGTGGGGTAATAGTTCCTAATGCATGACGTTGTCTGGATAAAATGAGCTACTGTGCCTCCAGCATGATTACCCTGCCTCCAAATCTTCCTGTCTTGTTCTGAGCAAGTTCTTCTTTAACTTTGTTTCTGCTTTGCTGGGAACTGGGAAGCACTCGGGATGAACAGCCTTTTGAGCACCAGTGAAGGGGGGAGGGGAAGGGATGCACTTAAGACAGAAAACTTCAGTGGATGGATGGATGGCTGGTGTGAAGTAGCCATCTGGAACATGCATAAATGGCAGGAAGAACAGGATGAAAAACATCTGCATGTGAAAAAGACTAAAGATGTAAATGATGAATTTCAGTACAAATAACAATATACAAGCACCATTCAAAATCATGACACTTTGAGTGTTGTGTTATTTTACTTTAAAAATTGAATCATGAACTCATGTTGTTTCTCATCACTTCATTCCAAATGTTCTCTATAATCCCATTAAATCCTCACAACTCTGTACAGGTGAGGAAACACCATCAGAGGTTATATAACTGCTCAAGGTCAGATAAGTAAATTGCTCAAGGTCATACAACTGCTAATCGATAATCGGCAGTACCAGCAGCAAATGAAAACAAACTAGACTCTTACCCACAGCTTACAGTTCAAATGCATGCAAGCCATGTATTCATTAAGATCCTTCAAGTGCTTGAGAATGCACAGCTATTAATGATTAGGTGCCACTCCAAAAATACCCAGTAAAATGTTATCAGATTTTAACATTTAGTGTGGTCCCCTACCCCTACCATGAAACAATTTATCTCTACAATTATAAGGTCAAATCACTTGAAAGTTCAGTGGTCAGGTAGAATTTTACTGAAGTTATTGTGTGTGGCAGAGGAGGAGGTCACAATATAACAATTCTGAATCAGGAGCTGCTTCTTATCAGATGCAGTCTTTCCAGGGTGTCTCAAAGTAGCAACCATGAATGCTAAAGTTACTTCATTTCACTGATTTACCTCAAATATTTAGTGCAACTTCACCTAGTAAATGCTAAGTGCTGCTGATTCAGTAGCACAGAGAAATTCAGCACCTAGAGGGGAAAGAGATATATAAGTGGGCCCCCTGCCACCCTGGCAAGTAGAGGGACTATGCAATGAGAGAAGAAGAGGAAGGAGATCATTTCAAGCACCCTAGACCTGGGGAAGCCTTGCAGTAGGAGATTCCTTACCCAAGCCATTAGCATGCGTTGATCACAAAGAGAGATGGACAGAAGTAGATTTGGGGGTTGCTTTCAGGTCATCTGAGCAAATGTTCAACCCTGTGGCCTCAGCAAAGGCCTCCACACTTGGTGCTGTAGTGTTTGTTGTGCCTTATGCTTAGGTGCACCCTGCACAAAGAAAGCCTGAGTTTGTTGAGAAGGCACTCCTATTGAGCCCAGGACAAAGCAAATCTGCATTGTAAGATTTTCTCCCCTTCTTGCAAGGAAACCACCCTCCATAGCACAGTATAATCTTTGTCTAAAGAGAATTATAGAAGAAAACAAATTCCTGTATAGGAAAACCCTGAGTTTCTATTGTATGCCCTGTAAAATCTTCAGAGATCCATTTCTCTAACCTCAGTATCCATACTTGTTCTGTTTCCAACACTGCTGAGTGTCTTTAGGGTTAGACATGATGCAGTGGTTTGGGGCATCTCTCCTAGGAAATTGTGTTTATGGTGGGAACCATTATTCTGATACTATTTATCCAGAAAGATCTGAGTGCTTATTATTAACAAAGAAATTCATAATAAATTGTGCTGTAAGTCCTTACAGCTACATCTAGTGTCGGAGAAGTAGTTCTGGGGCCTGAGTTTCTTGAAATAGTGGGATTGGTTTATTTTTAAATTGAACTTATCTACGGTGGCTTGATCTGTTTCTACATCCAGGGACACTGATGCTGAGTGAAAACAAGAGGTGCCCAGCAACCCCAAACTCTTATGGGGGAAAAAAACATGCTGTCTATGTTAAGCGTTTGGCAAAAAAAGCATATTCTTAGTGTGCCCAAATGTTTTTAATTGCTGAAAAGTTAAAAGGTGGGAAGGGAGAAAAAGGATATATAATAACAAGCCCCTGTTCAAATTCCAGAATCATCCATCCACTTTTGGGCAAACACCCACCTTATCAGTCGGGACCCAGTGCTGCAAAGTCACCAGGAGAACAAGTGTAAGGGACATCTGGCAGGAGCCACAAGTAAGGGTTTAGGCCCAGTGACCTGGGACAGAGAGTCAAAATGTACTATATAAGCTGGCTCCACCGGAGCACCAAGATCATGACTGCTGAAGTCTCTGAAGAGCTCACCTCCCAAAGTACTAAGCCACCAGGACCAAGTACTAGCAGGAGTCCCCACCCCCACCCCATGTGTCTGTCCTTCCCCTTCATTCACACCAATAGGTTTACCTGCTACTTCGTCCTTCCCAGCTGACTTGTACTCAGGAAGTCTAGTTCATGGCATACTAGGAGCTGTAATCCAAAGCACTGAAATGGCATGGATGTGGAATGGGGGAAACGATGCCTATTCCCATGGCCATGGCAAAGCTCTTTCCTGTTGTGGTGACAAAAATCTGCAGCAGAATTTTTCCACGACTCAGTTGTGTACTTCATGGGTCTAGAGGACATTTGGCTCACCCAAATCCTCATTTGGTTATCTCTTAGCACACCAGATGCTTGTCCGTAGTTGACTTCTTGCCTAGCTTTTGGGATGACCTTGATGACTGAAACTCATTCAAGGTGTCTGATTCCCCTTATCATCAAAACCCAGACCCTGGGCAGAGTATTTCTCACTTGGGCAGATGACTCAATTTACTGCGATGAGATATAAGGGAGATTATCTGGGAGCTTACTAGAAGGAAAATGGTTTGCTCTTCTGAGAGAGCCAGTCTCCACACACACCCATATCCCTGCCTGTCTTCAATGCAACAGAAGAGCTGGAGGGAGCTGAAATGAATGAAAATTTGTTCCCTGCCCTTGGAGAAGGTTTCAGAATTGAGGTATGGTGAAGTCCTTCCCTCTGGAGAGTAGGCCTTTTTTAGGGAGAGCTCTGGGCCTCCTCACTGTGGTCACTCATCCACTTCCCCTGCAAGGCAATGAGGGCGTTATTCTCAAATCCTCACCCTGACAACCTGGTGGGTTTGTTTAAACATGTGGGTCCCCTAAGATTTCAGCCCCTGGGAATTTCTTATACTCAGCCTCCAGCAAGTCATCAAAATTGCCACTTCATTGTGCCTACTAGTTGATGGCTTAGCAGTCTCTGCTCCAGATAAACTGGCCTCTTCTGTGAGATTCTGACTGCACATTTCACTAGATTTCAGGATGGCCATTGCCCCTGGAACCTCAGTTCTCTGATGTGTTCAAGTCATTAATTCTCAAACTATCCAGCTTTTCTCTGTTGTCAATGTGGAGTGACCACTTCTAAGTTGTTTCCATTGCCAGATCTAAAAGTTTGAGCCTGAACTTCCTTTACCAGGCAAGTACTATGTTTTCTGTCTAAAAATTTCCTCTGTTTATTCTACATGTGAGATTTCAAACACAAAATATTGGTACCAAATAAGCACATCTTGGGTCTTGGTAAGATTGGAATAATGATAACAAAGCTACTCTAGGTCAATAACTTTTTCTCTATTCCATCACAACAATTTTCAATCATATATGTGAAAAGATCAGATTTGAACATGATAACTGGATCTTCTCATTTACCGCATAGGTAAAGGTAACTCATTAGTCACCTGAGGGATGGAGGAATTTGAAGCCCACCTTCTTCACAGCCCTCTAGCACTGGAGCAGAGCAGCTACTACTCAGCCCGGTGCCTATTCTACAGGTTACTCTGGGGCTGTGGTCCCAAGTGAGGAGTTACTTGGAGAGAAGAGATGCTAGAGTAAGAAGGACTTTGATGGGGATTCTGGTGCCAGTTGTGCCCATCTCAAGCTCCTCTCTTCAAAAAAGCCTAGTCATAAATGCTGAAGTTTTAGTAGCAGCTCAGGAGTTTTCTGGGCAAAACTAGAGAACACACTCATGACACAGACCTTTCAAAGAAGACTTGTGCCTTCTGAGAGTGAGGAAGCAGAAGAAAAATGGTCCTGCTACTTGGCAGGAAAAATTCTAGAAGGGAATTCTACCTGAGGCTGAGACATCAGTGCTCACTTTAGTTACAGTTCTCATAAACTGACCTTGTCTATTTGAGTTATTTACTCATTCTGATCACAAAATGTTTAAAATATAGATTGCAGCACAGCTGAGTTGGAATAAGTCAATTGGATAAAAGTACATAAACTGTCTTTGCGAATGGTAGACGTATATTCTGACCATGTAAAATACCTCAGCAGAGGGCAGATGGTTTATGGCAAATCAGAGCTGTGTGACCTCCAGTACTTTAATACAAAATACTGCCCGAGGTGGAATGTGTCTCTTGAGCAACGCTCTTACAGTGCATGAAGGCTGCTCTGGCTGCAAAATGACTGGAGTACAGGATGCTTTAAACTGTCATTCTCTAATAAACTAAATAATAGCCTTCAATTTACACACTCCAGACGTCTAGAGATTCAGATGCTTCCCTCTAGTGGAGCTTCAGCATCTGTTGCGGATACAGAGGTGATGGACAGTTCCTGTG
The DNA here is from genome assembly GCA_019455555.1 of Galemys pyrenaicus. Taxonomy (NCBI): domain Eukaryota; kingdom Metazoa; phylum Chordata; class Mammalia; order Eulipotyphla; family Talpidae; genus Galemys; species Galemys pyrenaicus. The sequence goes on from JAGFMF010011417.1 coordinate 1,548,932, forward strand.
TGACCACTGTGTCAGGACAGGTAGAGGAGATTTGGGGTCTGGATTTCTTAAAGGGAGTAATAAATGCTTTTATTTTCATATCCTCAAAGATGTCTCGATTTCCTGAATTGCCACTTACTAAGTAGAATGTCTCTAACCTCCTTACCCATGTGGCATGTCTGAAAAATTTCTACTGAGCTGTAACATGAGAAGATGTTGTATTATTCAACGGCCACTTGTTATAATTCAGGCAGCTTTGTACAGTTTTTATAAAGGAGAAAAAAGTGGGCAGTGCCCTCAGGCAACACCCTCCTCCTTGGGTTCCCTGTTTGCCACAAAAGTGGCCACAGGAAAGGTCCTCAGAACTCTTTGTTTTTATCTTTGTGATAGCACAGATTTGCAAGGTGGCTGGCTAGACAGAGGGCAGTTGTCTCAGGCTGGGGAACTACAGTGTATTGTAAATACTTGTATCCCCGCTATGCTGGGGACAAGGACACTCTTGCAAGCAGGGGTGATGCTGCGTTGACAGCTGCAGTCAAGCTCTTGGACTAGGAACAGAGAATGCGTTTAACAATAATTGTCACACCAAAGGGTAAAACCGGTGCCCTGGCTAGTGTCAATCCTAAGGAAAATTATCCTCAAGCAAGGCTGGAAACTGGCGGGGTTCGCTGGTTCCGGAGGAAGTTGGTGCTGGTCACCAACTGGACAGTGGGTGAGGCTGAGCTCCAGTAGCTGGAGGGCATGTAAGAGAGTTCCACAGGACCTGTAGGAAAGGTGAAAGGATGCCTTTCTCTCAGTTCAGAAAAGCTAAAGGAAAATGATGGTGGTCCTGGGTGGGGTGGGGGAGAATCAAGTGTTGAGCGTCCACTTCACCATTAGCTTCCTTGTGGTGTTTTAGTCACAAACCCTCTCTCCTGTGCTCTGCCCTCAACCCACTTCCTTCTCTCTGCCAGGACCCCATGGCCTTTACTGCCACCAAGGGAAGGCTGCTCTTTAGTTTTGCCAATTATTGCTCTCTTGTTTACTGTCCTTCCGTCAGCTCTCTGCCAAGACCATTCAAATTAATTTTGCAAATAAGATTCCACAAGACACTGCATAATATGCTTCAATACAACCAACACATACTGCATTCAGTGTATATCAAATTAGCTTCTGCACAGATTATAAGTTACTGTTTTACTTATACATTTCATTACTTTTCTCTCCTTTATAAAAACTGTACAAAGCTGCCTGAATTATAACAAGTGGCTGTTGAATAATACAACATCTTCTCATGTTACAGCTCAGTAGAAATTTTTCAGACATGCCACATGGGTAATACAGAACTATGCAGTCGTAAAGGAGTTCATTAAAGGCAAACTCACAGAAGCAAGTCAGAAAGGAAAATCATGTTTTATGAAATATACATGTAGAATTCTGGGCTCGGAATCTAGAAGAAACAAATTAATCTTTGGCTTGTAAGAAAAGTTTTGAAGCTCTTTTAACTCATGTTGACATTCATGGCAGTCCCATGCCTTAGGGGGAAAAAATGGTGTCATATTCTGGTTCAAATAAAGTGATTTTAGTATCTGAAACTAGAATGCAAGCTACAAAAGCATGCAATGGTACACAAAGGAGCTGGAGCTTGCTCTTGGGCCTGCCAAATTGTCTTTTCCACAGCAGATGCAAAGACAAAGCTTCAAAGGGGAGACAGCCTCCATTCCCCTGATGTCTGGGCTCGCTCTGATCTATGTAAGCGTCATGGCACTTGAGAGCATGGCAAATGAGACAGCACGTGGATCTGGCCTGTTACAGCTCTCTGATTCTGTGCAGTCCCAGCTAGTGGCTGTTCAATCATCCAGAGATGTGATCTCGCACCATCAGGAAAGGGCAGAATGGCTTCTTAGCGCTGGAGTTGCATGACTCACTTGCTGATGGGAGGAAATGTTTCTCCAAGATCTTTTTTATATAAAGGTGTCTACCAAGATGCTGAACATCAGCAATGCAGCTGCTGCTGTTGGTGCTTCCTATGGCTTACGGTTCAGTGTTGAGGGGGAGAGGCTGGTGCAGGCAAGCATTTATGTGCATGTGATCCATTCAGTTTTTGAAAGGTACCTATCCTCAACATGTTGAAGTGAGATGTCTCAGAATAACTGGAGCAGAACAAGGAGGTCTGAATCCCAAAGGCAAATTTCTCAGGTACTGAGCGATCACATGGTGTAGAGGGGAAGAGACTTCCTCCTACCACCACCCTATACTTGTAAAGAAATATGGGATTCATTTACTAGCTATGAAACCCTGAACAAGTTAAATTTCACAAGCTTCAATTTGTACTCTGTAAAATGGGAATCAGATTACTTACCTTTCTAGGTGGTTGTGACAATTTGGTAGAAGCTCAATTATATAATGATGACTTCCTGTCATATTCTGCACCATCAGTACCGAATCATCAATTCTTGAGCCCTCTCTGGTCTATATGGGGAAAGAAGCAGTGACTTATTGTTCTATCAAGTGCTACTGAGGCAAGATAAGTGAACTTTCCCCCCGTGGTCTGGAGATAGAGTGGTGAATATTTTCCCTAATGAGAAATATGCTAATAAACGATTACCTCCTGTAAGATGAGCATTACCTGAGTACATGTTACATAGAAATGTGTCATGAATCCTGGGAAATCTTTACAACCCTACTCCCCTTTTGGAAGCTGTGCAATGTTTAGACGAGAAGATTCTGGCTGTACTTTCTAGAATCTGTCATCTTCTGGGTCCTGAATACCTGTAGGTACTTGGGGTTAGCTTTCCCATCCCTCCGCAGCCAAATGATCATTAATCATAATGAAGAAGTAAACATGCCATGAAAGAATTTTAACATAGGGAAAGGGACATTCAAGGGAAAGAAAATTTAATTACTAGCCTTCCTTTCTGTCTTTTTAGGTTTATTTGTGTCTGTGTGTATTTATTTATATTTGCCATCGATTGTAATCCCCGATTCCACATCATCATTTCACCAGTGCACCATCACCTCAGTCCCTTGTGCTCTTATCTGCCCTCAACCCTCTCCCTCCCCTCCACCAAGTGTCCCCAATTTGTCCTTGTCTTTTTGTTTTTATTATTATTATTATTATTGTTATTATTCTTTTCCTTGATCCTTATTTGGTTCCCTTATATTCCCCTTAGGGGGGAAACCATCTGGTAATTTCTTCTGCCTTCTGACTTATTTCACTGAACATAATTCCTTCCAGCTCCATCCATGTTCCTATGAATGACTCTAGTATCTTTTTTGATTGCTGAATAATATTCCATCGTGTATATGTACCACAGCTTCCTGATCAAATCATCTGTTTTTGAGCATTTAGGTTGTTTCCAGGTTTACTTATTGTAAATAGTGCTACAATTAACATAGGGGTGCAGGTATTCTTTTGAATCAGTGTTTTTGTGTCTTTTGGGTATATTCCTAGGAGTGGGATTGCTGGATCATATGGGAGTTCCATTTTTACTAGTTTGAGGAACCTCCACACTGCTTTCCATAGTGATTGAACCAGTTTGCATTCCCACCAGGAGTAGAGTTCCCTTTTTCCACATCCTCACCAACATTTGTTGTTGCCATTCACACTGGTGTGAGGTGGTATCTCATAGTGGTTTTGATTTGCATTTCTTTGATTACAAGAGAAGTTGAGCATTTTTTTCATATGCCTGTTGGCCATTTGCATTTCCTCTTTGGAGAAATGCCTTTTTAGCTCTTAGGTATTTTCTTTGGTTAGGCATTTTCTTTTGTTGGGATTCCATCTTGTATGAGTAGGTTAGCATGAGAACGGCCCTCTTAAACTCCGTGAAGCCATTTCACTGACTACGTGACTTGGGGAAGGGGAAACTAGGTAATCTTGAGGCACCAGAATGTTGGGGAGGGGGACTCGGGGAATAAGGAACTAACTAATCAGGAAACAGAGGTCATATCTTAGGGACTAGATGTTTTGGCTGAAAAGCTTATCTTGTCAGATCACCAGGATGTGGCACAAAGCAGAAAAAATTATAGCTATGGAAAATTACTGTGAGTTGAATGTTTTGGAAAATGCTATATAAACCCTTGTCTTTGAGTGCTCGGGGTCCTTGTTGAAACCCACTGCATCAGGCAGATACGTGGACCCCAGCTAGCTGGAAATAAAACCTCCTTGTGTGACTTGCATTATCGTGAGTGTTCTCTGTCCATTTGAGGGGAGGTCAATACCAAACTCTAACATCTCATTCCTCATTTCCTTGATTATGATCTTATCCCTTTCTACATTTTCTTTTAACTCTTTGATTGTTGTCATCATGGCCTTTAGAATTTCTTTTGTCTGTTAGATGTGCATATTCCTCTGAGTCTATAATATCAGATTCTGGATGTTGACTTTCTTTCTGAGGTGTATTGTGTCTGGGTGAACCTGCTTGATCATTGATATTTTCCTTCTTCCCATTGTTAATGTTTGGTCCCCGGTCCTGCTGGTGCTGGTGGGCATGATTTCTGATTTCTCTTTCTGGGTTTAGTTATTTCTGCCTGATATCTGTTCCTCTGTGGCTGGGAACAGGTTCGAGTAGTATTCTGTTTTGGCATATATTGAAAGAACAAGAAAAGGGACGAAGAAAGAAAAGAAAAGGAAACAAACAAAAACAAAAGCAAGAAAAACAGAAAATATGAACAAACAACAAAGAAACAAAACAGAAGCTAAACAGAAAGAGAGAGAAAAGGGAAAGAGAAAATAAAGAAGAAACGGACAGACAAATAAGAAATAAGACAAGAACAGCGAAAAAAAAAAAATCAAACAACCAATCAGACCAAAAAAAAAGAAAACAAAACAAGCTAAGACAAAATACAAAGGAGAAAAAAGAAAGGAGAAGAAAAGAAAAAACAGAAACAAAAGACAACAACAACAAAACAAAAACAAAAACACCCACCCCACTTGGGTTGGGGGGCAAGGGGTGGTGCTCATTGAATTGCAGCAGCAGATACGGGCCGTGTGGTAACTGGGTGGGTAATGGGGTTCCTGAGGACTCCTTCCACTTGAGGGCTAGGGTTCCCAAAAGACCCCGTATGTAGGAACTAGCTCTAAGCAGCTCCCCTTAATGTCAGTCTCTGCGTAGGAGGAGGGAGTAGCCCCATCCAGCTGTGTCTGTCCTAAACTCTGTATGTCCGTCTGACCTCCTCCGGATGTCCCAGGATTCTGGATCCAGATGTTCGAGAGGACTTTCTCCGTATGGAGGGAGGCTTCTCCTCAGTGTATGATTGGAAGCACTTCTTCACCACCCTAGGATGGGGCTGCTTTCCATATGGTTGGGCCACTTGCATTCCCTCCAGCAGTGTGAGCCGCAGTCGGCCAGCACAAAACTCCCAGTTCGTTTGGCGCTCCCAGGGAGCGGAGACAATGGGATCCCTACTTGATCTGAACTGCTGCTCCAGCCCGACTTTGCTCAGTCTGTCTGTTGTCGGCAGCCCCAAGCACTCAGCTCCTGCCTTGGCATTTTTCCGATTGACTTTTACAGCTCAGATCTCAGCCTGCATGGGCTGCTTTGTGACCCGCAGTCACCTGCTGCTCTCAGGGTGGCGCCCTGGGGTGCGGGGGATTGCCCCATCCTTACTTTAAACGAAGTTCATTTTGACTTTCCTACCGCTTTCAGTCCTGCCAGATGCATCCTATATGCAAGCTGACAGTCCGTTTCTGGCTTTTTTTTTTTTTTTTTTTTTAGTTTTCACCCTGTTGTGTGTGTCTGGAGACCCGGAGGCGATGAGCCCAGCGTCTTCACTCTGCCGCCATCTTTCCTCCCCTCCCTTTTTAGGGTTAATGTGCACATGTCCCAGAAAATGTCTAGAAATTTAAAATTTTAAGATGAACCCTCCCTATGCCTCTTTCCTTCCCCAAATTTCTGTCATCTCTTTGTAGGCATCACTGTCAGCTTTAGGACCCTGGTTCTTGTAGCATTATTAATTACCCTAAAACATCGCTCAACTGTAGCAGTCTTGGCAATCTTATTATCTCAGAGGGACAAGGAGCAAAGATTAGTTGTTTTATCATTTAAGTAATGAGAATTTTACACTTCTCTAAAGAGATTTATGAGAGTAATTAGTGTAAGCAGGAGTTTCCAGCATGAGTGCTATTAGTTGTAATAATTAACCTTAGTGGGGTGAGTACTGACTAGCAACTTTGCAATCTTTGAGGATGGCATGAAATTTCAGTTTCAGGCATTTGTAAATACATATAAATGCGCATTACCAATAATTGCTTAATAAAACACTAAATCTACTTATAAATTACCAATAAAAAATATGAAATGTCAGCAAGTTTTATGCATCTAATCATTAGTTTATTTAGAATGGGGGTTCTTAAAATACAATTACTTGTCAAAGAAATTAAAAGGCAGAGTGATGTAGTGTGAGTCTTGGAGGCAGCTCCCAGCTCTGACATTTACTCATTCTGGTTCCAAGAAGCCATTCAGCCTTCCAGATCTTCAGTTTCTTCACTGCAAAATAAGGAGTAAAACTAGCTACTCCAGCCCTCACAGCCCATAGTTACAGAAGAACAGGCCTAGGTTCAAGGCGACAGCAGTGATCAGTGTGTAGCCCACTGAAGTAATTAACCAAGTTCTTGATCACTAAGAAAAAGTAAAATTAGGATTTATTAAGTGTCTGCTTGTGCTACAGTTTTTCATGGACCTAATTTTACTTATAGTCCTTCAGTAGGATTGTGCCTTTTACATAGATGAGGATACTTGGGAAATTTGAGGGACTTGCATAATAGGTAAGTTTGAGTCAAACTAAACATGTCCAGATATCAGTTCCATTACTTACTATGTGAATGGGGATAATAACCAAAATAAGTGTCATCCAAAATGCAATATATTATGTAAAATCAAGATCTCAAGGCTATAGAGATTATCTTTCATTCAAAGTGAATTGAATAAACTATAGACAAATGATGTTTCTCACTGAATAGTCTTTTCTTCTCCATGATCTTAGTCTTTATAAGAATAACCATTATAGCTATGGATATAAATGTATATAATAATACCAAGAGGATAACTATAAACTAATACTGTGGTTGATTTTAAGTTTCAAAAACTCTAGGAGAAACTGACATTTTTAATGTTCAACCTGCAGCATTTTGTCATTTTCTAAAGAACAAAATGGTGTGAAACATGCAAGCCACTGCGAATTCATCAAATAACCCACAAAATTTAGATGGTGCTGGCTGAGGACAGTGCCTGCTGAGAAATGTGCTCTGCTTCTAGCCTAAAGGATCTCACTCTCCAATACTGCATTGTGAAATTGCACATATTTCCACTTATTAGTTCCTCTTGGTCTCCTAGAGAAGCTTTAATACAGAGAAATTTGTGTTTTCCACCTCTTCCTTTCCTTTTTTACCTGTGTCAGCCCTAGAGGAAACTCTTCACCCCTCTAATCTCCATCCCTCTCCCCTCTCTGCCTCCACATTTCAGTGCATCTCCCAAGTACTAATGTCCTCAAAATTCTCTTTACAGTAGCTGGTACATTAGTTTTGTAGAGTTTCAAGGAGACTTAAGACTCATAAGTGATTGATTTTTTTTCTCATGAGGGACACGGATTACTAACTACAAAGTTGGTTAAATGGCAAACAAGAAAAAGAAAACTAAGTCAATGGTATCTAACGGTCACTGGGTATGTATCTTCCTAGCTTGCTTAAGATGAAATCACAAATACCACCAGTCTCTCTCCCCCAAGCACCCTTCTTAAAACAGTATTCAGGCAGCCATGACTAAACTACTAGAAGGACAAAAGAGAGCAGAAACCCACTTGTCAACTCAACTATGTACTAACTCATTCATGCTTTCTCCTGGGAGGTGGCCATTGTGATGAGTAGCTGCACTTCGGGGCCAAGTCTTCCCTTTTATTCCCCTAAGTGTTGCTTCATATTTTTGCAAGTAAAGTGTGTGTAATTTCCACTTTATGTGGAAATGGGTTGTCTCTTGACAAGTTAATGCCAGTCAAGGGGCCATTCATGGAAGAGCTAGATTTTCTTTGGCAACCTTTATTCCTAAGTGATGCTACCACACAAACTATTGCAACTAGAAGAGGGAGAAAGGAAGACAATGAATCATGACACACAAAAAAAAAAAGAAAAAGAAAGGAAAAACAAAAAACAACATACATTACCACTTGTCTGTGCACCAGACCTGAGTGAACATTTCAGACCATCATGTACTAGTTACTTCTCCATCGAGAGCAACTTTAACTTTGGAATGTCATGGACAACCTAATAAAAATAGCTAATAGTTTCCTTTCAATGTCCTTACCTTACCAGAGTCTTCCTGTTACCATCCATCAAGACCCAAGGTAGGGTCCAATAAAAAAATATAGGGAGGTGATAGAGACAAAAATCAGCCTTTAATATCTCTAAAATGGCATCATACACATTTTTCAAGTAACTTTAAAAGCCATGGTTAGACTCCTCTGTCATGTTATTAAAGTCCTGGATGATGACAAAGCACTGTGATGGTTAGGAAGCTGATTGGTCTGTAAGGGGGGGGAAATGTCCACTGAATCTGATTCTGACTGACCTGATGAAAGGGAGCCATTAAACATACCTGAGGGAAAAGGCTACTCTGGAATTTTTACCCCTCTCCATCGTTTTATTTCTGTATCCCTTTACTTTCAATGACTTTCATTTAACAAAATATTCCCATTAGGATTACGTCTAAAATGTAATTTAAAATCCCTTTAAAAAGAGCTTATTGTCCTCAGTGACCTTCAGCAGACAAAGCTATAGTCTTCTGCGGTGGGCATGTGTGAAGCTGTTTTTAGTTTGGCTATTTCAAATAAGATTGAATTGCCTGGCATTCCCCATCCACAGGGTCTGATGAAAGTTACTCTATGGAGGAAAAAGTAAATGTATAATGTAAGCAATAGCATCTGGAGCTGGTATATCATCACCGAGAATCCATGAGTTCTGAGTAACTGATCACTGCCAGACCTAGAACACAGTGATGAGTTGGACGGACCATTCTGAGAGTAAAATGATGGCTTTTCTGTAAGTAAGCAAGCAGCTTGAATCTGCCCCAATTAACTTGGGAACTAAAGGTAGGTGACACATCCCTATGGCAATAGTCTGAACAAATTCAGCAGCTGCCTTTGTTTATAGACTGTGTACACACAGTCAGATGGAAAGATTTTTAAAAGAGCAGTAAATGGCAATCCACATGGATAATGAACTGGATTAATGTAGCAATTAAAGTTTATTAAAATGAAATATTATCCTTTAGACAGAACCCGACAATGATGTAAAGCTGGGGTCTGCTTTCAAAAATGGAGGTTTAACAAAGGAAATTTAAATTCCCAAGAGGTTACAAGGTCCACTGTGAATATGAATGGCCTGCTGAGACAGGGGAGGTTTAAGAAGTAATCTTAGGAGAATGCAGCATTTAGAGCAGGGATAATTAAATATTCCTCTTTTGGTGCTCTTATCTGCTGTAAAGTCTTCACTGAGGGCCCACATTTTATTCTCTGAGTATCATGAGAAAGAAACTTACGAATTGTAAAAACTTCACCTGAAATGTAAAAGCCCAAAGGAAAATGGAGTATAACATGGAAGGAGATAATGCATAAATTACTTTGCCAGCATAGAACATGGTGGCATTGGGAGACTTGAGCACATTTTATTAAATCCCATTCTACAGATTGTACACCAACACAAAACGGTTCCTGGACTTTTTCTATCACTGATTGACTCAGAATTTGGGAATAGAGACAACTATTATTCCAGAGAAATCAATATATTAAACCTTCCAAGTTGTACTATTCCAACGGGCCAGAATTTCACCGAGGAATTCTCTCCGCTAGCATTACGGACTCTGTCTGGTTTGTCATTGCTCTAGACATGAGGTAGTCTCCTTCCTCGAGTCACTGTCCCCCATTGCTCATTGAACCCCTCTTCTTGACACCGGTACAACTTCCAGCATCACCTTATGAAAAAAACATCCGTTTACACAAGAATGGAATAATTGATGAAGGTAGCAGGGCATTCAGAAGCACAGGGAATCAGGTGGGCATGGCCTTTGGGGGAACTTTAAAACATGTGACAGTTTTTCAAGTTTCACAGAGCTTTTAGTCAAATCCAATGTCACAGATTCATCCAAACTTCTTCAAGAGAGAAGAAAACTTCAGTAAATTGATTGTAAGAAGCTTTATTTCCATAGATAGGAACATTTTACTCTAGATTCTAGAATGTGTCCTGATATACAGACCTAAGCAGGACTCCCAGCAGCTCCTCAGGGACATGGGAGAGCTGTTAATTCAAGTTGAACCTTGACCTGCTGATCTCTGAAACAGCCACTTTGACTGTGGAGGTGGTACAGATACCGGCATGAAGAATTTAAATTTAGAAGTAGAATCTCCCTGACTAGAACAATTCCCCTTTTAAAAAATTTTTTTCTTTTTTTTTCTCTTTTTTTCTTTTTTTTTTCTCTTTTTCTTCTTTTTTTTCTCTTTTTCTTCTTTTTTTTTCTCTTTTTCTTCTTTTTTTTTCTCTTTTTCTTCTTTTTTTTCTTTTTCTTCTTTTTTTTTCTTTTTTTCTCTTTTTCTTCTTTTTTTTCTTTTTCTTCTTTTTTTTTCTTTTTTTCTCTTTTTCTTCTTTTTTTTTCTCTTTTTCTTCTTTTTTTTATTAAAATATTTTAAAGTTTACATATACTTGCCATTAATTGTAATCCCCAATCACCATCTCACCAGTGCACCATCACCTCAGTCCCTCGTGTTCCCATCTTCCCTCAACCTTCCCCCTCCCCTCCCCACCAGGTGTCCCCAGTCTGTCC
>JAGFMF010011417.1:1559747-1595947 GCA_019455555.1 Galemys pyrenaicus
CCTCCCCACCAGGTGTCCCCAGTCTGTCCTTGACTCCTCATTTTTGGTTTCTGTGTCTTTATTGCTGTTATTGTTATTATTAATATTGTTCTTATTCCTATTCTGGTAGCAACAGGCTGGACTCTTCACACTAACCCTCCCACTAAGAGCAACTAGAAATATCAGGACGGTATTTTAAAAGTCTTGATAGGTTGGGACTACCAAAGCAGGAAAAAAACAACAGTGACAAAAGCGGGAAAAGGAAGGGACTAGAGAGAGGAAGCCTATGGCAAAGGCTTCTCTTTACAAAGAGATGACTGACAGGTTGAGAAACTAAGCAGGGGCTGTGACGGTGATACAGGGTATGCGGGAAATGTGGGGTCCGGTTCCCCCAGGTGGGAAGCACTCTGGTGACATCATGAGGTTTTAGGCCAGGACCCTGAGGGCACCACATAGAAACCATGTGGGTGTTGGGATGAGCCCAGTTTTGAACCATCTTAAATGTGTCAGGTGACTCAGGTTATATCGGCAGCTACTTGACTGAAGCAAGTGTTAATCTGTGTAGAGAAGATAATGTCATCCAGAACCTCAAATTATTTTCACAAATGTTCATGCATAATGAACCGGATGGGTATGAGGTCAGGCCCAGGAGGCATGAAAGATGAGTAGAAATGAGCTTAGGAGGTAAGCAGATTCTACCTCATCACACATAGGCCTTGTTTGGTAAGAGAAACCAAGGCCAGAAAGAAGGTCCCACACACCACCAAGGTTGCTGCACAAAGGTGGGTCCTGCCCCTACTCATTCTGCATGGTGATTCTAATTGTTCCACGCAGATGGACCCCAGCACCCTGAGACTTCAGAGTAGGCTCCTGTGGGTTACCTCCTTCACACTCACAACTATTTCTCATTGTACCTCAGAAATCTACTCTGAAAGAATAACTTATCTCTGAGGTGAACTCCTCGAGACCCTCCATGTGTAGGTTTCTCATCTCACAGACTTTATCCTTGGAGACTCCATTTCTGGAACGCGCGCCCCACCTTTGGTTACCATCTGCTGAGCCATACACACAATGTGGGAATAAAACAACCAACATGTGCCTCTTTTCTTCATGCAGTTTCAAGTTTTGACCTCATAGTGAGGACACTTTTTTCACAAATGAAGATATAATAGTTCAGGAAAATGAAGCCACTTGGCCAAAGTGATGGTCAGGGATTTTTGTGAAAGAAGTCAGTTATCTACCCCTCCACCTGTATCTCTGAAAACATCCCCTGAGCTTAGGTCATACCTGAAGCAGAAGTTGGTTTTGTCATTTCTAGAACTATGATAAGGGCCTGATAATTCTCCACTGCTTGGACATATTGCCATGATGAGGCACAGGACAGCTTCTGAGACTGTACCACACAAATTAGCAAATCTAGTGAATTCATGTTAATCATCCTCATAAAATATGCTCTGTGCTCTTAACATGATTTTGTAAGGAATCACATATGTCACTCTTCCCTTCTGTGTCAGCTTGGGCTGAGCATTGTGTCCACATCTTCCTGTGTGGTCCCCGAACACTCAGAGCACCATCCTGGGTAAATGGACACATCCAATTCCCAGGAGCCGAGAGTGGCAACAGCAGTGGTGTGGCGTAAGTGAGTGTAGCTGCACAAACGCAGCACGGTCTATTCCCAGGGTGATTTAGCATCCCTGTTCAGACATCTCCTGCTCTCCATCAATTACTAGAGCAGCGAGAAATCACATATTGCAACCGAGGCACCTGGCTAGCTAGAAAAAGCATCTTGCTAGTTGAACCAGGCAACGCTGAGCAGGCAGCAGGCTGGGAAGGGTGCACTAGAGCAAAGCAAACGCTGCTTTTCTTCAGCAGCCTAATTCTGATACAGTGAAGCCTTGAGCTGAGCGGCATTTTTGTTTTATTTAAAATGACGTTGGATGCTCTTCAAAACCGAGTGCTGGCGAGCCACACTAACAGCAGCTTCTATCACGGGGTAAGACTAGAAGACTCTTCCCAGTAAGGTAACCATGAAAAATAGTTACCACATGTTGAGTGCTTGTTGCATGCATGTTTTCTCATGCCTCAAAACATCTTATCAAGCAGTTTTTCTATTAGTTCCATTTCACAGACTGAGAAAACAGGACTTGAGAAAATTGATAAGCAATGTGTTCAAGCTACTAGATGGGAGAATCTGGTTTCAACTTCGAGTGTTAATATTAGATTCAAGAACCTGAATACTAAACAGATGTGGCATAGGGCCCCACAGGGAGCACTTAAGACAGAGCTGCATTCTCCTTTAGGTTTTAGGACAGTTAATGCTGCAAGTAACAGGAAGCCTAGCTTAAGCCCTAAGCATCTGTCATTACCCCACGAGACAGCCTATGGCTATTCCTGCAGTGCCATTTGGACCCAGGCTCCATCCATCTTCCTGTCATGAGGGGTCAGCTGTTGTGGTCACCTCCACAGCTAAGGCTCTCCTCCCTCAGCTTCTTCCAGAGGCCAAAATACCTCTCATATTTAGAGGAAGAAATGTCTTTTCCAGAAGTCTCTCTGTTTTCTTGTCTCGTTGACATGGTGTCATCACTGTCACACTTAGTGGCTGTCACTCATAGTGACTTTGCCATAATGAGGTATGTCTCACCAAAATCCCCCTTTGAGCCTCCCAGATCTGGGGAGAGTAGCTATGAAGCACATGGATTGCTAATGTTGGAGGTAAATTGAAGTTGCTAAACAAAGCTGTCCGTAGTGATAGGAGGCAGGAGGGCTGCTGGGTATTATCAGAACTCACCACCTGCAGCTCCTCGGTCTTCCCAGTACCCACATGTGCCATTCCCTGCCTCTGCTAACAGCCTGCCATGAGCTGATGCACTTTCTTCCTTTCCCTAAAGGGAGAAAACTCAAGTCTCACCTGCTTTCAGCATCTGACTCAGGCTTGGGTCCTGGATAGCTGAGTGACGGGTTTTTTGTTTTTTGTTTTTTCCATTGGCTCTCAGTGCAGCATTATGGCTAGGAGACCAGGTATATACCCCAAAGACATACAGGCACAGCCCAGGTTGGTGAGCCCTGTCCTTGTCCTTGGGAGACCTGGCCATGCCCCTCTATGCGGTGACATCAGGGAGGCCCTCCCTGTCCCCTGGCCTCCACACACCCACTTCTGTACCTGGGTGGTGCCTCCTTCCTCACTGCCACCAAGATGAGCTGCCTGAAACAGCGTCTCTGAATGGTTGCTCAGGTTTATCTTCCACTTCAGGTTGGCTCAGGTTTAAAAACCTGTAGTTTGTCTTAAAAGCTCATCGTTCATAAGCTCCTCTCAGCCAGTATCGAGTGTCCTTGAGGAACAGCCACCCACCAACTCAGAAGACGCTCCCAGTTATTTTCATGAGTTAACAACCACAAGTAAATATTTTGATCTGACACAGTTGCCAATTTTGAGCTTGTGGCTCTCACCCCCTGTGTGCCCTGTGCCCTCTGCGTCCTGACCTCCCTCCATCTGTGCCTTGCTGGCCTACCTGAGGGCCTGGGAAAGTCTAGCTGGGGAAGCACCTATTCAGTTTCTGCAGACAGACTTGCCTCTTTCACTTAGAAATAGTTAATAATGGGGATATTTGCAAGAGGCTGGAGGCACCAAACTTATTAATTTGATCTTCTGATAAGTCTCTGGTTTCCCTGCTGCTTCATAAAGTAGATTTAGCCTGGGGCCCAGGAATGGACTTTTCTATCACCAGGAGACTTCAAATTCAAGACTCGATCCACTCCATTTCAACTGACAAACATAAAATGCCTCGCTTGGCAAAGGTTGTTTTCTTTCTCTTTGTTCTCACAGGGGCACAATTAGACAGTTTATCTCTCTCTTGTAGAACTTCCTTGTCGATGAGCTCTATGAACAGCCAGTCCTGGGATTTCCCTTCCCCTTTTCTAAACTAGAATTAGAGTAGAATGTCTTCTGCATCCCAAGAAATGACTGGCAGTCAAACCAAATAATTTGCACTGCTCAAGTGGAAGACACCACGCTCCAGACTGGAGGGCTGAGCCCAACTCCCAACTCCTGCATGCCATCGGCTTCATCAGCAAGTCCTGTATTCCCCACACACCCAGGAACACATGTCTGGCTCACATATGCTCAAAGCTTTAAATAACAGGACATTTTATTAAAAGCAATTTAACGAGGAGAAGCTTATCATTACAATATGACCAATGGCAAGATAGTCGAAAGGTTATTTTAATCACCCATCTATGATCAAGAGTCCATCTCTCTTCTCTATCACTCTCTCTGTGTTAGTTCCTGTTTCTACAAGAGTTTGGTTTTAGTAGTTCCAGATATTACCTCCCATATAGATTCCCCTAGAGGAAAAGAAAAAAGAATATTGGGACTTGGTGCATTTCTCTCTTGAAAGAATGAAAAATGTTCCCCAAAGCTTTATAATTTCATCATGTTGACTGTAGTGACATCTCATGCCTCCATCTGTCCAACTGTTATTAGTTGGATCAGTCAAGAATCATCCCCTGAACTGGGGAGGACCCAGGACAGAAGAGCCTTTTAGCTAAAAAGGCAGAGGTGGAGGTTGGGTGGATAATAGTATTTCCTAAATACCCCAAGTTCTTGTCTTTTAGAGCAGCATTTAAAGTGCGGCCCAGAGATCTAGTGATCTGATCCATAGAAACAGACCTCGGCACACAACACAGACCTACATGAACACACTCTCAGACTGCGCTCCAGGAACTCACATTCTAACAGGCGCCAGGATGTCCTGCAGCATGTTAAAGATCAAGAACGACGGCAGAAACCTGTGGAACTGTATCTGATTCAGATCCAAATCCTCCTGTCACATAGAACACCATTCCCAGTAGATCCCTAATGGAGTTCAGTTCTTGTCACATTCAGAAATGGGATAATCTGTCCCCTGGGCCTCCCTGGTGGTGCAGCTGGTTGAAGGCTGCACTGTGAAGCTGGTGGCCAGGGAGGGGACCCACATGGCACAGCAGACCTCTCCTGCCTTGCCCGCTGCTCCCCTCAGCAGTGCACTTCAGTCAATCTGCCTAATCTGCTCCCCGCTCTGACTCTGGTAAATCCTCTCAGCTCCCACGACTCTGGCTTGTAGCCCAGCTCTAGTATGCATAAATAAATAAATATTTAAAAAAAAAACACACCTGTTCCCAGCACCCACACAGAGCGCATAAAATGCCACATCTTTGAGTGGATCAGACACTACTTTTCCTCGTGAGCCTATTTTTGTTCGTTCTTTGATTCCACAGTCATCTTTGTCAGAGTATGATGCTTCTCAGGTTGTTTTTGTTTTTTAGTATATTGAGAAGCTAATCATTGGGAGAAAACAGCAAGAGGTTGAGGGCGGCCTCCCAGCATATACATTTTTCCAAGGAAAATTTATTGGGGTGAATAAATAAACTCATGCTAAATAACAAAGTCCTGACTTCCACTCCCCACACAGACCCCAACGCACCTGGTGTGAGCTGCTTTTGGTTTTTCAGGCAAGCCAGCACCTGCTGCCGTCCTGCCTGGCATGGCCTCCTTCCCATGCCCCTTCCCACCACCACCGCAGACACTGGGAGAGACTCCAGGCAGTACCTTTTCCCCTATGGGGCTCTGGCTTTTCCTAACAACACTTAGTGTGCACCCAGAATTACATCTGTCCTCCAGACTAGGAGGTCCTGAGGAAGGAGACTAGGTCTTTAATTTCTGCTTTGAGTTGTTTTTATGCTATAAAATATTTTTATTTTATAATCTGTACACAAGCATTCTTTCAAGTGAAAAGGAGACACAAATATATCAAATTTCCCCAACAGGTGGGTCAACTGTTTCTTTTTCATTGGCCTTTCTAGTGTAGGGGCAGAGAGGAAATCCACCGCCAACCTCTGGGTTCTTTTAGGGCTGGTTGGGCAATCAAATTAATATCAGTCAGGTTAGCAGGAGAAAAGAAGAAATTTAATTACTTACATACAGGGAATTGACATGAAAATAAATTCTAAAGTAAATGGGGCAAAAATGAGGTTATTTATCCTAAGCTAAAGAAGGGGGTAGTGGTCTGTAGCATTAGGGAGGGGAAGGGGAGCTCATGTGATGAGGAGAGGGTGATGATCTAACAAAAGGACCAGATTCTCTGTAATCCATCTTTCTAGGTAATTAAGGAAATAGTAAACTTTCCTTAAACCTGCAGGATGTCAGTTGACTTCAGCTTGAAATAATCCACATGCCACAGTGATGCATCTTGGAAAGCAGGCCTGTTTTGGACACCTTGGGAAACCTATCCTTCATTAACTTTACTTTTAATGTTTACAATAATGTCACAATATTCTGGCACAGGCTAATAACTAAATAAGAGCTGTATTGATCTAAGAGCTACATGTTCTCTGAAGCCCTTTATATCATTATCAGTAATGAGCTAAAATCTATGCGCCACCATTGCCATGTTAGTGACGAGAGAAGTGGAGCCCTGGTGGCTTGTGTAACACGGCACGGCAGGTAGTGGGGAAGAGTTCAGCCTCCAGAGCTGTACTTTCTCCTGCACTGCTCAGCATAGCCTCTGCCAGCAATCTGTGTGACCTGTGATATGGTAGTGATATCATACCATCGACATTTGCCATTGCATCTGGCTTTTAAGTAATAGTTCATGTTCCTATCATAGCGGTACAAAGCATCTAAAAAGTCAAAAAAAAAAAAAAAAAAACAGTGCTTCCCAGCTTACACCATGTTTTTATGAACTATTGAGTCTATTCAATTGATTTGACCCGATTGCTTAGCTCTCTGTAGGAATGGCAGGATCCTCTCCTAAGAGGAAGTGTTTTCCAGGGAGACAAAGGCTCCTCACAGGAGCCGGAAGCTTGGTCAGCATCCTGGATCTCTCCTTCACTCAGCATCTGTAGGCCTGACACATCGGTGTGTTTCACACCTGGTCTTCCCCTCCTCCTCTCATGTGGCAGATCAGCCTTGACAAAGACCCCATTGGACCCATCACTGGACAGATGAAATAAGAATATTTTCACTCTAAAGGAATATCCATACCACTCTTGGAAGTGCTATGAAATCACATGTATTTGCGCCTTTGGAGAAATCTTTCAAACCAGGCTCCCACAGTCTGTTGCCAAGTCTTGCCTCTTCTTTAATGCCATGTAAGGTGACAGGGAGCCGTGCTGGGGGCTGCGGTTTGCTGATGGAGCATTCAGCCCTGTCTGTGTTGCTGAAATGCAGCTTTATCAAGTTACAAGTAACAAGTAATTACCATGCAGCACATCACCTGGAGTGCCATTATGCAAATTTTCACACAGCTCAGCTGCACAATTTAAGCAAATATTTATCACCATCCTAAAGCCTTGCCTGGCAAAGAGAAAACAGACCAGTGGTATTCCATTAATGCACATTCCTGGTTTTTTTAAACCAGAAATGAACTAGGCTGTGTTTATATCTAGGGCATGAAAAATTTCTAAGAACAGTACCCTCTCACTAATCTTCTCATTCAAGAAATCTTTGATTAATCTTAGGAAAAGAAAATTCATAAAGAAAACAAGAGAACAGTCTTTAAACAGGTGAAAGACCATACTGCAGAAGAGGGACTGAATTTGGTTTCTGCTGTCCTGAAAGGCCACTGTGGAATACATTTGTCTGAATTTCCAAATTACAAAGAGGCAGGCTCAACGCAATCCAAGGTAGAATTTTTGTATAAAATTTGTGTATAAAAAAATAAGCTACCAGTCTATTCTTTGAAAGTCAGGCTTTTCTTGCTCCTTGTGTACAAAACGTTTTTCTACATTGTATTGTGTGTGTGTGTGTTTTCCCAAATCAGATATCCAGTTGAGTTCATGTTGCTTTCACATTGGGTGCCCTGGAGGGTGATCAAGTTAATCTGGAGATGCTGCCCTTGACCAGGATGGTTTTAGAACATCTCTTTGAGAAAAGCCCTTTCAGCCTGTTCTCTCCTGAAATGTCTCCATGATGGCCAGCCCCCTCAATATCTGACTTCTGAATCTTGCTCGGTGATTTTTTCAAGCTGGATGACACTTTCGAGGAATCAGAATATCAAACTTTAAATTTTGAGCTTGGAGCAATCATTGCTGAAAGTCTCCCAAAGGCCTCCTGAACCCTGCGAACTAACTCAGGGAGTAGAAGGTCAGCTGTTGATTCAAATAGGTAAAAAATCCAGTATGTTCTGCTGTTGTGGCTCAAACCAAAACACAAGGAAAGAAGAGAGTGGCGTGTGCCATCAGCACTCCAGCTGGAGAGCGGTGAAGGTGCCTGGTGGACCTGGGTCCAAACCCGACCCTCTTCCACCAGCTGGTCACAGAGATCCTTGAGCTTATCTGCATCTGTTTCCTCATCTGTATACAGTGAGAATGATGCAAATGTTACAAAGCATTGTCCTGAGAATTTGCTTCTCCATGTGACTCCTCAGTGTGCATTGAGCACGTAGAAAGTTGTCAGCACACCATCGCTGCTATAATTATTACCATTGTTAGTTATTGTTGTCTTCATTCTGAATCATCCTTCTCAATAATTCCTTCACTTCATCCATTCTCTTTTGTCTCACTTTAAAATTAGTTTGCATAAAATGCATTTTAATCACCCTACCAATTTCCAACCCCCTATAATCCTCTTTAAGGGACTTTGTCAAATTATGCATGACAGCATTTTTATATACAGCATGGAAGTTACAAAACAAATCTTTTTAAAACAAATTTGACCAGCCAGCTATGCAGAGTCTGTGCTTCAGAATTCTAACAGGATACAAGCTCATGGGAATTTATAAGGACATCTTACAAAGTCTTGAAAGAGGTTGAGTTTGCTGTGAACTTGAAACCACGAGTGTGGATACTGGAGCCATGCTGCCAAGGACAGCTCTTCCTCTAAGCTTGGGCAAGTTGCTTGGCCTCTGTACTTCAGTTTTCTGATCTCTAAATTGGGGATCATAGGCCCAGGGTTGGGGTGAGGATTGCATGAACAAACCCATTTACTGGACAATACAAAGCTTGAAGGGCAGGGCTCGGCAGACACTGAGAACTTAGTGAGTGCTGGCTTTGGCTACTGTTGCTAATCTTACTGTAGCAAAGACAGAAGAAATTATAGAAGAAAAAGATCATTGAAACAGTGGATGGCAGGTATGAATTCATAGAAAATAGATCTCATCGTGGTACCTGCTGTCCTTGATTAGCCATTAAATGTGGTCCAGAAAGACCCACAGGTGTGCGAGGGGCCCTACATGCTATAGATGTCAGATGTCAGGTCCTCCATGAACTGCCTTGAAAATCACCTTTTAGTATTCATGACACATTAAACAATTGACTCAAATTATAGTTTTATATCTGATGCATAGAAATTAAAGAGGAGAGAAACTTCACATCCTGGATTTAAGTTCAAGGAGTAGGACTTAGTTGTGTGACCTTGGGCTAGTCATTTGTCTTCTAGGTCTCAACTTCAACTGTTGAAAAAAAAAAAAGCAGATGAGTCAGTGTTTCCCAAATTCTAGTCATCCATAGGACCATTCTGATAATTGTCCTATCCATATCCATATTCATTCCATATAGTAATGTCCTTGGAACCATTGTTTTTTCAAGCATTATTTAAAAAGCTTTGTTTTTTAATTAAATAATGATTAAAATTTAAAATAATTCCTCTGGTCACAATCTAGAATCATGCTGTATGCTCTTGGGAAGATATTAGACTAGGTGACCACAGAGGTTCCTTAAAATTCAAACTTGGTCATGCTATTTCTAAAGAGAAATAAAAAGAGAGAACTAAAGAAAGGTTTGTGCAATTCCTATGTGATTTTTTCATGTCCAGTTACAGACACCCATAGCTAGCAAATTATCAGTTTCCAGTGTGGAAGATTCCAGCCAATCTCTGACCAGCATATAATGGATACAGCATTATATACATGTCTTAGGTACATCAAGAAAACTGAAAATTTAAACCCCAAGACCGTCCAGAAACTCAGTCATACCCATCAGTCCAAATGAAGGGCAGCCTTGGAAATTACACCCTTAAGAAGAGGCAGGCCTGTGACAGAAAGGACAGGAGTTTCCGTAGCAAGAAGCAAGGAAGATGTAATGTGAGGACAAGAGGGAAACAAATTGTTAGTTTCTTTCTGTTCCCTCACTTACTTTTTCTCAATTGTCATGTTTGTCACATAAAATTTACTGTCTCAAGTGAATCAGAA
Organism: Galemys pyrenaicus; assembly: GCA_019455555.1. NCBI lineage: Eukaryota > Metazoa > Chordata > Mammalia > Eulipotyphla > Talpidae > Galemys > Galemys pyrenaicus. The sequence continues at coordinate 1,569,890 of JAGFMF010011417.1, forward strand.
CATCCGAGTAAGTTGTTAATGACCTTCATAAATCAGGTAAATTAGTTATTTTTTTCCTACATTTTTCCTCTTCAATGACTTTATGATCAATTTGTTTTGCCTTTCATAAAAGGGAGAAAGCAAGGGCCCTGCCTTCACTGCACCAGGCTGACCCTCACCAAGAAGCTGCTCCATCCTTCCAGCCTGGAGACCCAGGCTGACCTCACAGGAAGCTGTTCCATCCTTCCAGCCTAGAGACCCAGGCTGACCTCACAAGAAGCTGCTCCATCCTTCCAGACTGAGAACTTGGTCCAGGCTGAGAACTCTCCACAGGCTCACAGGAGTCACAGGAAGAATCACAACTTCCACTGAGGGCTGTACCTAGACTGGTGGTCTCATGTGAGCTTGGGGAGGCAAAAGAACTCTTTGCCATCCTGTCTGCCTGAAGGGGCCTTGGGTTCTTTGCTTCCTCACAGCCGGTGTGGAGGTTTTGGAATACCTCAGAATACCTCAACTACTTCTGGTGAGGAAAGCATGGAGAGGAAGGCCAGTCTTACAGTAGTGTCATAGATTATACGGAGGAAATTCAACCCCTTGGTGACCCTATGAAAGATTTCATAGTTTCACTCTTTCTACTCAGCCTCATTTTCTTCCACTGTGGCAATGAATTATTCGTTTCCCCTAGAGAGTTGTTCTTATTCTTGGACATAAACTGTTCCCACTCTTACTTGTGGATTACTTGTTTGAAAGAAACTGTGAAGGTTTGTGGGTGTGTTTTCTTAATGGATTTCTGTTCTGAAATCAGTTACCCCAGATCCTCTGAGAATACACACAGACAGATGATACGTATATCCTAGTTTTCCCAGGGGTTCCACGCATTTTCCATGAGTGGGGATTGCCAATGTTTTTGTGAAAAGTAACTTGTTTCCTTCAGCTCTGAGGTTTCCGGGTGCATGTCCATCCCCTGGTACAGCCAGTGGGGTAGGATGCTGTGCCTGTCCGTCTCAGAGGCCACAGTAGGTGGTGTCCAACAGCCTCTGTCTCACCTTTCACCAGAAACTTCCATGCAAGCCCAGGAAGGAGAATGAGTCTCCTGATGACAGGCCTCAATCCTGTGCTCTCTATTATCACCTTAGATAGAGGAGAATTGCCTCTGTGTTTCATTTATGGGGAAAATGAGTCACCAAACAAGAAGGGAATTCTTCACCAAACTCAATCTTTACCAAAAAATGACTTTGCGATCTTTGTAAACTTCATGCCTCCATTTTTCCAGGTACTCATACTACCATGAGTACAAGTAACTATCTTCAGGGTCTCCATGACACATCAAATTCCTTGTAACTCTAGAAGAAAAATTCCAGTTCAGGAGACATTAATAGATAAAGACATGGTGTAAGCACAGCAAATTTATCACCTTCCTAAATAGGGCTTGCTACTCCAGAATTTTCCAAGTGTCGTTCATGCTATCTGAATTTTTTTCTCTCTTCATCCTCATTGTTTGTGAAGCACCTATTCATCCCTCAAAACCCAACTCAAGTGTTACTTTTCTCAGGGAAACTACTGAAGGATTCCTCCTGGCTTCCCCTGCCATCTGTAGCAGTAATGAGACTGATGATACTTGATCTTTTTGTATATATGAGAACCCCATAACGCTGATGATGTCCAAATGTTGTCATCACTAAAGGCAGATAGCAGACCAGCAGGACTGGGAAGCAGATTGTGCAAACATGCACAATTAGACAACTGAGTTATACATTGCTTCGAATTTGTCAAGAGAGTCATTGTCAATCACTGACCTCCTCCAACGGGTGATTGTAAACACGGCACAACCCAGAAGTGCCAAGGAACATACTGTAGAAGGTACAACTGGCGCAATTAGAAGAGGATGCCACTTTCAGGGATTTCACAAGTGAAAGTGATGTGGGAGGCTGTGCTTCCCTTTTGGGCCGAAAGACTCTCCCCTGCTTTGATGACTGGATTGTTCCCCACCTGCAGATACTGCTGGCCCTGTGGTTGGGGCAGCTTTCCCATCACTGTACAGGGGCATTTGTGGAGCTGATCTTTGCAACCAACCCCCCAGTAAGAGCCCCAAGCTCTCTGCTTATGTAAGGTGATGCAGGTGACAGACCTCGGTGACGAGTGGGCATGATCCATGCTGGACCACTGCCCCAGGGAGTGCTGGGGGGTCGGTCACACAGGCCTGAGGAGTGTGGCAAGGTAAGGCCACTGAACTTCGCGGACCTTGAGTCCCCTAAGCCCTGGCTCTGGCCCCACCAGAGTGATATATTCCAGGCTTGTAGCTCAGGGTCAGGCCATGGCCTGTCCCTGCCGCTGCACGGTCAGTCCTGCCGCTTCTGTGCAGGCAGGTCACTGCATCCTGTTGTGGGCCATGGTGTCCACTCTGCTTTACGGCCCTGTAGCGGCACGTAAGGGCACACTGGGCAAGTTCAGGATGGTTTTAGCAGACAGGGTAAAGGAAGGAGTCTTGGAGCCCTCGGTGGCTTTTATGCTTTTATTACAGAGGTGGCATCAGGTACATGGCAGGCAGGGGGGCCGGGGGGCTGGGAGGCTGGCAGGGCTCCCAGCCCCCAGCGCATCTCACCCTCTGCTTTGCTGCTGCTGCTGCTGCTGCTCTTTCTGGTCTTACTGCTGCTTGTTGGTCTTGCTGCTCTTGTTGGTACTTGCTGCTGCTGGTTGGTCCTGGCGTCCTCATGACGCCGCTCATATAAGCCCGTGTCCAAACTCAGGTGCGCCCACTGTGCAGCACCACAGGTGTCCATCATTACGCCAATGGCAGGAGGGCGGAAAAGCCTGAGACTTTTCTCAGACCCTACAGGCCCCAAAGGCCGTTCCAGGTGACAAGTCTCTCTCATAACCCTGGGATGCTCTGGAGCAACACAGCCACATGCTTCTGCGTGGGACCATTTATCACACGCGTGGTTAGGAACCCCATGGGCTCTCACCACCTGAGAAGCCGTCCTGCTCTGTTTTTTGAAAGGCTTTTGAAATAATTTTCAAACCACACTTCAGATAAAAGCAAATAGGCTGCCAGCATCCTTTTGGAAACAACTGTGACTATAGCGGCATAGCGGGAAAAATTTGGAGACTTATTAAATTTCAGCCCCTTACTGAAGCCCTGGCTTTGGTCCTGGGTGACTCAGGCCCCGGGTGCCCTGCTGTGAGTCGACAGGGCTGCTCTTCACCTTCTAAGGTGAAAGCAGGTTTCTGGCACAAAGTCAGCACCAATTAATAGCAGCTTTTAGCATGACTGGTCACGTTGTGGTTACAGCCTTCCTCCTCTTCCCCCAGGGCCCTCTACACACTCTAACAGGTCCTGCCCTCTCACACGTCAGACCAGCTCAGCGTGTTTATAGGAGCATTTCTGGGAATTGTGCTAAAACCTTAGCTTTTAGTCAGTTCCTGAATATCAAATGACATACACCTTGGGATTTTTGCTGTTAAGGTGCTGTCCCACTTCCCTCACAACCCACAGACCACAGGACAGGAGGAGGCACCAGAAGATGTCAGAAAGTTCTGCCGAAACCACAAAAATAGGGACCCAAAATAGGGGCTTGGGGCAAGAGTGAGGCTCAAAAAGCTCCTGGACTTTTCTTGTAGTGTCTGACCATGCGTCATGCGTTCTGCGTCGCGTATCATGTGTGATTGGTGCTCTCACCGAGCACCAGCGCCCTCCCAGGCAGTGGGAATAAAGAAACGGGACCAAGCTCCTGCCCTTGTAGATCTTCTAGCTGAGGGACAAAGGCACAATGAGTAAACAGTAGTCCCGTAAAATTGTTACAGGGCAACCCTAATATAAAATGGGTTTCCCTGACTGGGTCCTTACCTGCGCGCTCGGAAGACTTTTATACTAAGTCCCAACTTCAGGCACACGCAACAAAAGTTATTAAAGGGTTTTATTTTACAAAAGAAGGGGAATAAAGTAGAAATATCACAAGGAGAAGAGAGGATACAAATCAGTAAATATCCTACCAGATCTTCCGAGCTGGAATGCAATGATGCGTTGAGAGCTGGCTCTGAGTCAAGTGAGATGGCTCCAAAGGAAGAGAGAGCCCAAGGCTCACCTCTCTGGTTTTATACCAGCCTGGCTGCTTAACTCCACCCTCAGGTCCCAGTGATCCACTCTTCGATACTCATATTATCGGATTTGTGGTTCTGGAACACTGGTGGTCTGGAGTGGGGACTGGAGTCCATAAACCTATCTGTGTAGTCCATTCAGGACTACCTTTCCCCCTAACAAAGTGAGGCAAGGAATTTGAGCAGAGACCTAAAAAAAGAGTGAGACCAGCCATGAGTATAGATGGGGACAGAGGGCGCCAGGCATTGGAAACAGCAGCATCTTCAGGAATTTTTAGACAGAAGCACAATATGACATACATTTTGAAAAATCCCTTTGGATAGTATCTTGAGGGGAGATTTTACAGCAGAATCAAGGAGAGGAGTTGGGAAGGAGTTGGACGCGGGAACGGCCCCACAGTCCAAGCGACCCCGAAGGCGGTCCACACAGGCGCTGAAGGCGGATCAAAGGATGTACTCACGGACGAGTGTGCAGTGCGAAAAAGCCACTGATCCTGCCTGAGCAGCTCAAAGAGTGAAGCTGCCATTTACTGAATTGAGATGAGAGAGTTTGAGAAAACAATAGATTTGAGGGAAAAGAGAGTGTTCCACTTTAGACATGCGCGCTTACTTGCCGGTTAGACACCCAAGTGGGGGTGTTGAGCAGCCGGTTGGTTATTCCAGTTAAGAGTTTAGAAAAAAGATCTGGGGTACCGCAGTAGATTTGGGAGTCACTGGCTCATAGATTATATTTAAAGCCACGGTACTAAGTCATTTCCTTAGCTAGGAAATGACTCCTCCACTCTAAAACAGGGCTCAGAAGGTGAGGCAGCGGGCAACTTTCAAATAGAAACTTCTTTATTGAAAAACTGTTCTAGAGACAATCAAATCAAGCAGCTTATTACATTAATACCTACTGAATTCTAGCTAATAACCAAGGTTCACATGGCGAAAAATAAATCCCTTAATCCACTGCTTGTGTCTAACTTCAATTTTTAGTTTAACTCATGTTCTAAGTTTTTTTAGGGAGTTTCCCTTAGAAAATGTGGGCTGGACTTACGTCCCCTGCTGAAAAATTAACAATTTACAGAAAAAAAACACAATTTAACTCTAGTAATAGACAATCATGACCTGAAATAAACTTGTAATCTCTTCTGCCAACAATTACCTTGTTTGTTTGATGTATAAACATTTCATGGTTATGTTTATCTTTGTCCCCTGCAGTGGATATTAACCTATTTTTGGACTTTGCCTGAGTTTCCCAGTTTAAATCCCTAAAAATTTTTAAAATTAGAGAACAATAAATAAACAGGGAAGGAAGGAAGATAGAATAATAGATGATTTCTGTTGCAGTTTTCCTTTTGAGACAAGAGACCATATCCTTCCTCCTTCTGATAAATATGCCTTCCCTTGCTTTCTCCATCTTGGGAACAGAAATATTTATCCCAAGGCAGAGGTTCAGTGATTATTCTAGCCATGACTGGTTCATATCAACTCTCCACAAGCCCAGTAAATGTCATGTTCTATAGACTTAATCCTCTCCTCCTCTCCACTCCCTCTTCCTTAGTTTCTCCAATTCCTGTGGCTATTTCCAGCTGGCCTCCTAGCTGTACCAATTCACCTGCCTCTCATCTTTCTTCTACGCTGCCATTAAATTCATCTTGCTAAAATGCAGATCTGATCAAACTACTTCATCCCTCCTCTCTGTGTACATTTTCAGTGCTTCCACATTGCCTGGACATCAGAAATACCTACTTGTTTGTCCTCTCCTAATGCTCACTTGGATCTTAAAAACTCTGGGTGAAGATTGAGCTCCACCACCTTCCTCGGTTCTCAGAATTCTGTGTCCTCTCTTGCCACTCTGTCCTTCCTCACTCCCCAACCACTGACTGAATGTTGCAATGCTAGCTTCCTTATAATATTCTCCTGTCTCTAGCCTTCTGGGGGCAAATGCATTCCCTGCTGTATTACCAGAGTCCCCAATGGTTATGTTGGTTACATTATGCAGCAATTAGCCAGCTTGGACTTCTGTCTATCTTTAGGTTCCGACATCCTTCAAGATAAGGCAAGGGTTTTGATCTTTGGTACCTAGTCCTTAGACATATTTCATAATTTCTAAGTACAAAGTTATAGAATAAATGAATGAAGGGAACAACAGTATAATGAGAGGTCTCGGCTTATATTACTTATTGCCATGAGAGAGAGAACCATTTCATTCAGTTGGGCTTAGTGCAGTCATGAAAAGGGTGTTACCATAAAACTCCTCACAGTAAAGGTGTACAATACAGGTGTGTGTGTGTGTGTGTGTGCAACCAGACACATACACACAGACTCACCAGGAAACATAAATTACACTGTCAACAGGAGTATGTTGGTTAGAACCTCGTCTGCTAGTTACAGTTGTTCAGTGGTATAAACAAAGGTTTGTGCAGCTAAAGGCATGCAGAGTGGCAGCACTGGCCAGGGCCAGTAGTCCAGGCCTAGGACACTGGCAGCTGCACAAAACCACCTGCCATCCAGTCCTTTCCTATTTTCTGCTCCAACAAACTTCATTTCAGCTCATGGAACTAGAGCCACTCAAGCTTCACTCACTGCATCCATATTCTAGAGAGGGAACTAAAAAGGAAAGAGCAGACTCTGCCTCCTCATCCAGAATGTTCCACTTAACATTTCAGCTTACATATCACTGGCCAGCTTTTATTAACAGCCACTTTAACTGCAAGAGAAGATATAAAATGTAGCGTGTAATTCAGACACACAGTCCTGGATGTGTGTCCATGTCCTTGCTGTAGCAAATGTGCCCTAATACTCACAACAACATGAAATAGTTACAGTTATCCCCACTTTTATAGGTGAACTGAGGCAAAGCTCCAGGGAGGTCAGGGGCACACAGCTGGGAGTGTTAGAAAGTACCTAGGTAGGTACCCATGAGGAAAGGCATTTTAAAGTTTAATTTATTAGCTAAAGGGGTTGTCATTTCTTATTTCAATACTGTGTTTGTTAATTGAACAAATACTGAACATTAACTATTCTCCAGATTATGTGTTAGGCTCTAGGGAATGTGTCATTGATAGAGCGGCCCATTCCACATAGAGTTACGTTTCCAGAGTAGACAGCAAGGAGTAAATAAACACACAGAGATACTGCGGTGTATGAACAGCACTGTCCCTATGGAATATGGACAGGAATACACACAAGCAGTTAAATGAACTGGTATGAACTGACTGTCAGAACCAACTAGGAACCATGTTACAGTAACTCACAGTCCATCTACCCCATCAGAGAGGCTGACTTCTCTCTTGTCTTCTCATAAGTCATGATTTTAGCATGGGTGTCTGCTCAACAAGGTCCGCCAGGGACAGGCTAAGAGAGACACCATCTCTGAACCCCACAGCCATCTCGGCAAGACAAGGATGTTGCAGGTTTCACACTAGTGATGAAGGACTCCAGGCGCCTTATCTCCTCATGCGTCACCCCTCGGTTATGGCAGTGGCCTCGCGTTCCAGGCACAGGTAACAGAGCAGAACAACTTGGCCTACGGGAGAGGCTGAAGTGCAGCCTTGCTCGGCTGCTAAAGCATTTACGTGTGCCCAGGGTGCCCAGGAGGGAAATCCGCCCACGTTAGCAAAGACACTGTACTCCCAGGGCTGGGCCAGATGGGACTTTGCTGGAATATTTTCCTGTTAACCTAGAAGGAGCCACTCCGCCATGCTGCAGGTCCACCTGGGCTGCATTTCTTCCTCTACACAAGGATCTGTTATAGTCCATGAATTGTCCGGCAGCATCTCCAGAGTCTTGGCAACTCTGGTCATCGTCTGTCCCTAAACCGACCTGTGAGAATCTGGAAGAAGCAATCCATCACTCTGTCAAGTCCTCACAGATAACAGTTACACTCCCCACAAGGATGCCAGAGTCGACCCAGTCCTGGGGCCTGTGGGTGGCCTTGGTCCACATGCCAGGTCTTTGTTGGTGGCGCTTGTCTATGCTCCTACTGCTTTCTTTGGATTCAGTAAGAGGGAAACGATCATCTTATTTCTTGGGGGACATAATCGGTCTCTAGAGTAATTTCTCCAAATGGCGTCACTCCCTGGCAGGTTGCTGCATCTCTTAGGGAAGTTTGATAAAATGTGTGCTGCCACCCATCTTCTCCTGGAGCCTTTCCGCTCTTTGAGCCCCTAATGGTTTCCATTATTTCTCCCCTTGTGGTGTGCCTCTCTAATTTTTCTCTATTGCTCTGTGGTTACTGGTGCATTGCTGTTTTTGCAAAGAGATTTTGAAGTCTGATATACCCTACAGGTTTTTGTTCTGCTTTATATTCATGTTTATGTAAGGTTACCAAAGCAGAGTTAATTTTAAATTGTCTGATCTGAAGACTTCCAAGGCCCCCTCCTTCTAAGACTGGAATTGAATCAGGTATTTCATTTAAGCAACGGGGGGAAAAGAGAACGATAATTTCCATATTTTGTTAATTTAATTGCCAATGGATTGTTTTCATCCCCAAAAAATACTGGCATTCAGTATTTGCGGTATGACTCACTCTAGCTAATGCTCCTGGCTCAGTGATACAACTCCATCTGAATTAAATACATGAAACTAGTGTTCCGTGGGATATGTTTTGGAAAAAGCTGAAAAGTGTACTATGTAGACATTATACTCAAGACATAAAGAGTATCAGCAAGCATTAAATTAGTACTATTATTGTCAATAGTCCAATTAAATCAAAGGTAGCAAACTGTTCACCTGCCAAAAGAGTGTAATTTGAGAAAATAGTGTTTAATACAATAATATTGAAATGGATTTGCAATTGCAAATTCAAATGTAAACTTTAGGCATAAAGGAATGAGGCGATCTTGAGTCTTAACTGCTCCTTGAAGGAAAGGTTTACACAACAACGGTGTAGTCTGACGATGCCTCGTCACAGGAGTAGCAGCTATGAACTTCCATAGTCTGTAATTTATATTATTCTTTCATACATGCTTCAAGATTTCAAAATTCCAGGGGGAAATAAAACCCAATTTCCAAAATAAACTTTGCAGTTAAAATGAAAGCAGGCATTTTTTCCCCTGGTGAAAAAAAGGGCAATTTCTAAGCTGCAGTGAAATTAATCAGGTTGTCAAAGGGCAGTGGTAACAGTCAGTGCAGGATATTCGTTGAACAAATATCTTCAGTTGTTTCCTCCGTGTGAGACCCCTGACCTCAAATATCTAACTATGTTATTGGAAAGCTGCAAGAAAAACTCCCAAGACGTAAATGCCTTGTGAACCAGAGGCATTTAGGGGAGAGAGTAAGAACATTTAACTGAGAGGGAAAAGCTTTCTGGCAGAGAGAGCACTGGAGCTGGACTTTGAATCATGGATCAAAGAATCAGGGAATGTCTGGCCTGGTGATGCAGAGGCAGCAGACACAGCTTCTAGGCAGGTGATCTAAATAAGGATGTGAGTCAAAGCCCAAACAACTGGTAATACTGTAACTGGGGTAGGTTAGAAGGTTGATTGCCCCGTCTGAAGGAAGCCATGTGCACATAGACTCTCAGCACAACCCTATTTTCTGATTTTTTTTCTCCCTAAGAAAGCCTAACATTTCAGATTTCTATGTGAGTCGACAAGCCTACCTATTTTATGGTGTCTGGTGGGTCAGACTTGACCTTGAACTCCTTTATCATCCTTGGATGTCTTCCCTCATGACATTTCACCCAGTGGCCACCACGCTCTTTCCATGACCCCTGCAATGAGATTCTCAACACCCAGTCGTGTAAGCTGATGGATGACGAAACTCTCTTCTTTGCATTTGCCTCCCAAGCTGCACTAGGCACACGGGGCACTTACAATGTTTGAAACAGCCATGTTGCTTCCTTGTAAATTGTGTCTAATGCTTCTCCCTTTGTGTGGCTGGCAAGCTTCCACATTTCTCAGCACCTTGGTGACCCTTTTCTGGGTGGGCCTGAGGCTCTGTTCTCCTCAGTGCATAACACTGAGCACTAAATGCAATGGCCTTGGTGAGGAGGGAATATTAACCACCCTTGTGCTAGGTATTACAGGTTGTCGGGTATCAGTGCTTGTAGGGCCAGGAGGGCCTGGGGCAGGTTTTCTGTGATCTGGGCAGACGGGTTGTGGTGCCAGCAAGGGGCACAGAGAAAGTTCTTGATGATTCTGAGCAGATGGGTCAAGGAAGGAGTCTTCAGAGCCCTTGGAGGATTTTATGCTGTTATTTACAGAGGCGACCAGGTACACCACAGGCAGGGGTGCTGGGGGGCTAGGAGGCCTGCCAGCCCTGGCACAGCTCACTCTCTCAGCTGCTTTGCTGCTTCTTCTTCTCTTGTTCTCTGCTGCTCTGCTGCTCTCATTCTGCTGCTTTCATTCTCCTGGCGTGATGCCACCCTTATATGCCCATGTCTAAACCTAGGTGTGCCCACTTACGCATGCCCACTTAGGCATGTGTGCAGCATCGCAGGTGTCTGTCATTATACCAATGGTGGGTGGGCAGAAAAGCCTGATAACTTTCCTCTGACCCTACATGGGTAAAGAAGGAGTCCTGGAGCCCTCGGTGGCCTTTTCAGGGTTTTATTGATCTTTCTACACCATTTGAAGTGAGGCAACCAGGTACATGACAGACAGAAGGGCCGGGGGGCCAGGAGCCTGGCAGGCCTCCTACGCCCACCAGTGAATCTTCATTCTCTCTGTGCTCTCTGCTGCTGTCGCTTCTGCTGCTTCTACCATTGTTTCTTCTGCTTCACCACTGCTGGTATCCCCATGATGCCACCCTTATACGCCCAGTCTCTCAGCCCAGGTGCACCTACCTATGCGTGCCCACACCCTACACCAGGTACCCACCATTAGGCACATGTGCCTACACTGAAATCACCCTAGCTATTTTAGGTAGAAAAGTATTTACATAACACAAGAGTCTTAGAACTGCAGGAGAGACAGTCACCTCAGAGCTTTGAGCATGAGAAACTGCCAGTGTTTCTGATGCAGCTGCACTGTTTTGCATTCCTGCCAGTTCTGTTGAAGGTTCTGAGTTGTCTCCATCCTCACCAACCTTTGACATGGACATCTTTGCCCCCAAATGTTATGTTATTAGAATATTTAAAGATGTCTCATGTAGGTGTTACCTTGGGAAGGTAGATGAATACCAGTTATTATCACTTTATGAGAAGCAAGCCGTCTTGAACTGATTATTTTATTTAATACACAAAACAATAGTGACTTGATCCCTTTTAGCCACAGGGAACTACTTTATCCAAGCTTCTACCCCAAACAAGAGACATCATGGCCCGAAACTGGCTTATTTGGAGACATAATCCTGAGCACCATTGGGTTAATGGTTCTGTTGTCAAACCAGGAAACAGGACTTCCTCCCAGTGACTGAGGCTGCCTATGAAAGCAGATTGAAGTTAATCCACTCCCTCACCCTAATCCTGTGCTTATTTCCTCTGAGAAGTATCTCCTGGAGCATTCTCTTCTAAACTTCTGCACCAAATTTTCCAGCTTGGAGTTTGTAAAAACCCAAGCTAAGACAATTAGCCCTTCTGGATCTTAGTCCCATGATCCATGAAAAAGAGCACAGATCAACTCTCCTTGGAAAATTACTGTGAATGGACATGTCATTTCAGTGAATTTTTTTCATGGTAGGAATCGTGAACCGTATCCTCAGGTAGGAGTTGAAAATGCTAACTGATTTTTACTTTTAAATTTTTTTCCACTTTATTTTTTTAAAAATTTTTTTCTATTACATAAACTTTTTAAAAACATTTGTATTTCTTTATTTTCCCCTTTAATTTATATATATTTGACATCAATTGTAATCCCCATATATTTCCCATCACCATATCACCAGTGCACCTTCACCTCAGTCCCCCGTGCTCCCATCTGCCCTCCACCCTCCCCCTCGCCGCTCCCCACCAAGTGTCTCCAATTTGTCCTTGTCTTTTCATTTTTGGTTTTTGTGTCTTTATTGTTATTGTTGTTATTATTATTGTTGTTCTTATTCCTTTCCTTGATCCTTATTTGGTTTCCTTATATTCCTCCTACGGGAGGAACCATCTGGTATTTTTCTTTGGCCTTCTGACTTACTTCACTGAGCATAATTCATTCCAATTCCATCCATGTTCCTATGAATGCGACTAGTTTTTCATTTTTTATTGCTGAGTAGTATTCCATCGTGTCTATGTACCACGGCTTCCCGATCTACTCATCTGTTTTTGGGCATTTAGGTTGTTTCCAGGTCTTCCCTATTGTAAAGAGTGCTGCTATAAACATAGGGGCTAGCTGTTTTTTAAAAATATCTTTGCAGCAATGCTAGAGCCAGAAGACATGCCCTGCATGGCACCTCCCTCCTTGTCACAGCTGGCGGTACAGCCTCAAGGGCAGCAGTGAGGTATCTGGAACTACCTGCTCCCTTTTCCTTCAACTCAGGTTTCTCTCAAGATCTCTGCATGCTCTGTCATTCCATTTGTCCATCTTATTTATCATTCATTCATCAATGTGTGTTCCATCTGGAAAGACTCCCAACCTTCTGAAGTGACTCTTCTAAAGTTATCAACTACTTTCAAAGTTGCCCCTCCCCCAGATTAAGAGTTCATCTTTCTTCCCCCTCAGCTTTCAGCCTCCTTGCGAAGTCCCTCCTCCCTGCATGCCCAGCCACCACTTTTAAGGCTCCACCCCACCCTGAGGACCCCGAGCTCCACTCATCATACCGCTGGGAGGCCTTCCTTCCCTCACCTACAAATGCCACCATTAGCCCATCTCCACCATGCATTTTCTGGCTATGCAACCTACCCACTTTTCTATTCAGATGGGAATAAAAACAGCCACCAAATCTCCCTCATTAGGTTTTTGTGACAATTGAGATGACAATGGATTTTGGTTTTTTTTTAAGATTTATTTATTTATGCATATAAGAACTGGGGTACATGCCAGATGTGTGTGGGGGTGGTGGTGAGAGGATGCACCAGAAACAGAGTGGGGAGCAGAACAGGCAGATCTACTGAAATACACTGCTGAGGGGAGCAGCAGTCAAGACAGGAGAGGTCTGCTGCACCATGTGGGTCACCTCCCTGGCTGGGGATCGAACTCATGCTGCAGTGGCTGCAGATAGCTTCATAGAGCGGTGCTTAACTCCTTGCACCACCAGGGAGGCCCAAAGATACTAGTTTTTAAGTGCTTCCCCCCTGGGACCCACAGCATCGGGCCAGTGCAGTAAGGGCCAGTGCACAAAGGGCCATGTGAAAGTACCTGTGTAGAAAAGGGTGGGTGGCAACATGGAAAGAAAAATCAGATCAAAGCCCTTAGCGTGGCATGGTACACTTCCTCATCTCTTCTGCAAATTTCAATTCCTCTGTGTCATCTTCCTCCACTCTAAATTAGTATTCTCCCTAACTTAATCATGCTGGCATAAAATAAATACTGATTGAACAGAGGTTGTAAAGTAAAGAGCTGCCTGAGTCCCGAGCCCTGTGCTCCAGCTGGGAACAAGTTCTCGTGGCAAAATCTTCCTGACTCTGATGAGTTTGTCCCAGTAACTACGGGTCCCGCTCTGTGGTGTAGGGGGGCTGAGCATAAGCCTCACAACCCGAACAATACAGTTATTGCGGATAGTGGTAAGAAGTCGACATAGACTCCTTTTTTAAGATGGAGAAACAAGGAGGAGGTGTGATCCTAACTTCTCATCAGGGTTTTGTCTAAAATGTTAGATGGAACTGACATTTTCCATCCACACAAACAAAGCTGACTTCCCCCTCTTTTCTTTCTTTCTCTTTCTCCTTCCTTCCCTTCCTTTTGGAGTTGGCAGACTAGAGAAAATACCTTACTTTTAAACTCTGAGATATTTCTAGAGAAATCTGCACAGATAACAAATCCCTGGACGGCCCACTGCTTTGTTCTCCTCTCGCCCGCTGCTCCTGGGCTGTCCGTCCACAAGGGTTGTCTACTGTGGTTCGTGATTCTTGGCCAGAGCTGCCCTCCCTGGCGCCCGCCCCCACCGATGCATGCAGAGAGAGGCAAGTCACCTCATGATGGTCTCTTTTGAAAATGTGACTTGGGGAATAACTTTCATATCATTATGTAGCACAAAACCATAAAATGAACTTTAGAATTTAACCAGCACGAGTGACTCTTGCCTCCTTGCAGAAGGGCCGGGTGAAGAGAGGCTGGGAGGCTGCAGAGGGCTGGCGGTGCCATAGGCGCTGGGGGAGCAGACTGCAGGCTGTAAAGTCCTAGAGAAGGAAGAGCCCTCTTGGCCTCTATCCTAACTCCCCATGAGAGAACAGGGTGTGTGTGGAACACCAGACCAGCGTGCAGGAGAAACAGCCACAAAGTCGTCTCTTTTTCATGTACCTAAAGGGCACCTCTCAAGTCCCTCACTAAGGAGAATGGCCCAGAGAAAGGGGGACCCAGATGCCCTGACCATGTGCACTGGGCGCCCATCCTCTGTCCCTGCATGGGCTTGCTGCCTACCCCACCCCTCCCCACCCTGGCTCTTGGCTTGTGTTTCCTGTTTTCCTGACACCTGCCCCCAGTTAGTTCCTCCTGCAGCAGAACAGAAGTTCGCCTTGCCTCTGAGGCGTCGAGTGAGCTTTTGCCATCAGAGCCTTCCCCTGAGTCTGAGAGGTGAGGGGGGCAGAGAGGACAGGGAGTGGTTTGTGCATGTTTCCTGGATAACTTCCCGTCTGCGTGCTTCGGGTTAAGAGTAGAAGACTCACATCTCGGGGGTGTGGAAGAACAGGAGCCTCTCCGCTTCCCTGTAGGCGCTCGTGTGTGGGAGCAGCATGTTGGGAGAAGCTAATGTTAATGTGACTGCTCAGAGCGGCTGACTATGTTGGTGACCTCAGTGAGGATCAGGATCCGCCTCACTGAGACAGAGACAGGAAAGGTGATGATGTGATTGCGCTTCAGAACAATCCCGCCCAGCTGAAAGTCCTAGCTTTATTTACAGCAGAGCTTCCAACCAGAGAAAAGAGCCGGATTCATCAGGTCAGAAGGCGCTCTCACCGCTAGGGCTTCCAGCTCCTGGAAATCTGTTTTGACATTGCAGCGCCTGGTGGAGCAGCTCAAGCTGCTCTTTTTAGCTGGAAGTAAACAGCATTCCAAATGCAGTCCTGTCTTTTCACAGAAATGCTGTGATGAAGCTACTCCTGGCTTCTTACCAGATGTGAGGGCCTCAGGGAAGGGGCAGCTGAGTGGTGGGGCTGCAGGGGGAGAGTCCACCAGGGTCTCTTCCTCAAGGGGCTCGAGCTCAGCAGCCTGCCTCATTCCCAGCCTCTGTACATCTGCAGCCCATCTCACCACACCCTCACTTTCCAGGTCGCCAGGGTCCTCTGTCACCCCGACGGGCTCAGTTTCTACTACTCAGGTGACTGTAACTTGCTGTCTACATTTCTGTTTTGCCGAATTTGTCCTTATTGGCGCTGTCCCTTTAACACTGAAACGATTCGATTTGTTCTTCATTCTGCGGGCTTTTTCCTTAAGTAATAGTCATTCAGAAAGAGGGACTAGAGTGTTTGCAAAGGCAAGACTCTTATGCGTGGCTTTCTGTGGCTCTCTGGCGGGTCCGGCTGACGGAGAGGCCGTGCTATATCAGCAAACTCATTGCAGAAAAGAGCCAGACACCCGCCACCCCACCAGCAGATTGAAGCTACTGACATGACAGTGGCAGTGGGGTACACACAGCTGCTCTCCAGAGCTGCCGCAAGCTGGCTAGAGCCCCCACCCCCACCTCGTGCCCGCCTGGTCTCTGAGACGCACACTCACACTGACCTGCCGACCTAGAGGCAGGGGTTAAATTCTACAAGCTCTCAAGCTTGAGTAAATGATTTCTCCCCCACCCCCATTCTTCTTCCTCGAACTTTTGTGTGTGTAGAGGGCAGTTATGGAAATAGATGGGACAGGTTAACCATAAGAATAAACATGATATTCAGCTAATTTTATTTTGCTTAAATTTTTCCCGTTTAGGAATACACCTCCTTGACTTCCTCGGTACAGCTGAATCTAGAGTGGTAGAGATTCAATTATACCATCTGCTCCCCTGCTCAGACCTCCCCCAATCTCCCTTGCCCCACTAATGCTATTATACCTTCCTGCTCTGAGCTCCAATCAGGTTGACATTCTTCCCTCCAAGAGGTGAAATCTATACCATTCCCCCTTTTATCTACTGAACCATAGACTATTGTAGAAGTGATGATGTTCCAGCTCATGACCTAGAGCCCTAAGAGAATTAAAGCTCCCATTTCCTGGTTCCTGGAAATATTTGTTCTGAGTCCCCGCTATGCTGCGAGGAAGCCTGTAGTGCCAGGAGGGGCACAGGGCAGGTCTCGATGATTCTGAGCAGACAGTTCAAGGAGGAGTCCTGGAGCCCTCGGTGACTTTTTCAGGCTTTTATTGCTTCTTTATATCAGAGGCGACCAGGTACCAGCAGGCAGGGGTGCAGGGGGGCCAGGAGGCTGGCAGACCTCCTAGCCTCCGGCACATCTTCACTCTCTCTTTGGGCTCTTTAGCCTCTGCTTTCTCTGCTTCTTTCATCTCTCTCTGCTTACTCTCTTTCCTCTGTTGCTTATACTCTCCTGCTAGCATCCTCGTGACGCCGCCTTTATATGTTCAATGTCTCAGCCCAGGTGCACCGACTTGCGCATGCCCACTTAGGCATGCATGCGGGATTGTAGGTGTCCATGGTCAATACCAATGGCAGAAGGGTGGGAAAGCCTGATAACTCTTCCATTTACTCTACAAAGTCACGCTTCCCCATGGAGAGATCACAGGGAGGAACCAAGGGCCTGTGATTGATAGTCTGTAGTACCAAATTCCTATGCAGGCGCTGTCTGAATGAGTCCTCTTACAAGCAGATTCTGCAGCCCAGGTGAACTTCTCCAGCTGTTGCTACATCAGGCATCCCCAAAACATCCTGACCAATTTGCCATTTGCAAGCAAACTGCTGTTTAAAGCCACTAAGTAGTGGGATGGTGTGTTACTCAGCAAAAGATAATCATAAAGGCAAACACTCTTGCTCTTGTTCTCTCTCATCCACATTTGTCTGTGCTTCCTTACCTGTTTGGAACATACCTTCTTCTGATTAGTGAGACATCTCAAGTGTCTCTTCTGACCCCTCCCCTGTCCTTCCCTCTCCTGCACCACCCCACCTGGGTTACAGGTCTTCTCCAATCCTGTGGCAATCATTCACCACGTGGTACAGATCTATATACCTCTTGTCTGAAAACTTTTGGGTCAAATGTGTTTCGGAACTCATGTTTTCATATTTTAGAAAGTGATGTGGCACATACACTGGATATTATATAATTTTTCCAGTGGGCTCTGCAGCAGTAACATGATCAAATACAGTAAGATTTCACCAGTGAAATATATAAATAACACATTAAGTGGAATAAATAAAACCAAGTAGGAAAAGCCAAAAAGCCTTAAGGATAAGGCATCGTGGACATCCTGTCTCTTGCACAGAGCATCGAATTATTTGAAGATAGGACCTGCCGCTCATCAGGTGTGCCCTCTGCCAGGCACTCCCCAGGTTGCCGGAAGCAGCCAGCTGAATCCTTCACAAGGGCATTCACGCCTCACAACCACTACCTCTACTGTCACCACCATCAGCTGGGTCACTGACACAGCCTGTAGCTCGGGACCCAGGCTTTTCTCACAGGTCGTGAAACTACCCATCACCTTGTACTTCCTGCCTCCATGAAAAGGTCAGTTGAGCTCATTGTTCTCTGGTTAATTTTAATTAAGGGTTAGTTTAATGGCAAGTATATGTAAATTTTAAAATATTTTAATAAAAAAAAGCATAAAAAATAATTAAGGGTTAGTGACAGTTGGAATTGAGATAGAAATGAGATTGCCATAAAGAAGTGAGTAGAAAAATGGAAATCTAAACCACTAAACACTGTGATTCATGCTTTATCAACAGGATTTAGTAGTTTCTTTCACATTCCATATGCTACTTAAACTTCATTTGGTAATCATGGTTCAGACAATGATTTCAAATCAATAACTATGTTCCATTTAACTTTGTGCCTACGTAAGTAGAGCAAAATATCATTAGCAATGCATTGGATAATTGTCTCAAAGTATTTAAATCACAAAGAAATGATTTCATTACCCTTCTCTAGCTCTTCTGCTTAGTTTAATGTGCATTATCTTAGTATATAATTGAAGATAATGAATTTTTACCACTTGAGAATGAATCATTGCAAAGCTCCCAGTCCTGGAATTTGCAAGGTCATCAAATGCTTAAATATTAGCCGTATTTATTAATCAGAGAATTTCATTTCCATTTGATTGATATTTGAATTGCTTAGTAATGACCAAAGCTATGTCAAACTATTAAATTCATGTTTTTTTAATTACCTGAAGTACAAACAAGAGATGAAAGACCAGAAATGAAGAATGTACATATCCTGAAGGTTTCCAAATTCCATTTCTCTCTGAGTAAATTTGAAGAGTTAAAGGGGAGGGGGGAAGTGCATTGCCCAGCACACAGTGCAATCCCTTCGTGCCACCTCTGATGCAGGATGGCCGGAGCCGGGTTTCTTTATGCAGACTGTCAGAAAGAATCACTCATAGTCCATGCCTGACTTGAAGTCAGGTTAATCAGCATCCTTGGCACATTGTCAGTTTCAGATACTGATAAATTAAATTTGGGTGCTTGATAGAGCTTTGGACTTTATTGAAATCATATAAGGTTCAAGTGACTATTTTATGATTTAGCAGTAACTTTCTAATTTATACCAAACAGCTGTTTGTAAGCAGTTTCATTTTTCCCTATCACTTGAATATTGAGGTTTTACTTAGTTCATTTTTTAAAAGGCAGTCTTGGGCACAGTTTCTATAAAATCATGAGTACCAAATCTCGAGTTTCCATTACTCTGAAATGAGAATGGGTTGTATATAAACAGCTCACATAAAGTGAGTTTATGATGAGTCTTACATGCAGCCCCCTTGGTACCAGATGCTGTAGGGAGCATCAAGCATGATTCTCATCCCTGAGAACCTTGCAACTGAACCAGTGATGGCATCTTTGTTTCATTTCACTTTACTTTCACTTTTCTAACAAATTACTGTTTGTAAGATTTCAAAAACCTTTTGAGATAGAGGTACTTTGGGAAACCACGGTATCTAGTCAGTGGTTATTCCAGAAGCTATACTCTGTTAATTTTCATTTTTAAATTCTAGAATGAGGAGCAGACTATGTGACCAGATGTAGCAATTTGCCCACCATTTCCTCCTCTTGGCTCCCACGCCCAGTTTGATTGAGAGAGAAAGTAATGCCTCGGTAGGTTCTCTGACTTTGTTACCCTCCACCACACACACCAAATCAACCATCACATTATTTCCATTTGATAAATTACTGTTGTTAACCAACCTCCTTCATCCAGTCAATGTCATGACTACAGTTTATTTTTTTTTATTTTTTTTTTCTTAAAATATTTTAAAATTTACATATACTTGCCATTAATTGTAATCCCCATGCATTCCCCATCACCATCTCTACAGTTTAAATAAAGCTCTCTCTATGCGGATCCATGAGTACAGTCGGTAAGTCAACATTAGGGTTAGGAAAAGCTAAGGATTTAGAGAACATGGCCACACAGTGGGGCAGTCCAGACAGAGTCTAGGCTCCCAGAAACAGAGATCACTGTAACTTTATCAACATTTACAGAGACCGAAGAATCACGAATCATTGTAGAATTGACTTGAACCTTCTCACCTGGCAAAGAACCAAAAGCTACCGAGTGCTGGCTTCTGTTTAAAGTCTTTATTGAGCACTTACTGAATATAGCAATCATATTTTCCTTTTAAGGAGATTCATAAGATATCCATATATCATAGTTCCATTTCAAGGGCTTTCTTGTTTCCAGATCAGTAAGACTCATTGCACTGTGTGGTGCCAGCAAGGGGTACAGAGCAAGATGATTCAGGCAGACGAGTTAGAGGAGGGAGTCTTGGAGCCCTTGGTGGCTTCTTATGCTTTTATTCACAGAGGCAACCAGGTACATGGCAGGAAGGGGTGCTGGGGTGGGGGCAACCAGGAGGCCTGCCAGCCTTTCTCGGCTGCTTCGCTGCTCTCGTTTTGCTGACATCCTGTTCCTATGGTGTCCTCATGACACCACCCTTATACACCTGTGTCTAAGCCCAGATGCACTCACTTGCGCATGCCCACCTAGGCATGTGTGCAGAAGCAGATGTCCATCATTATACCAATGATGGGAGGGTGGAAAAGCCTGATAACTTTTCTCTCACCCTATACACTGGTTTATCTATACTGGGTGATAAATATTTTGAATATTAATGCTGTCATTCAAGGAAAAACTAGTGGTGACATCATCTATTTGTTTATAATGCATAATGCAAATGATGTCCTACACCAAGCATAGGAAACAGGTTGTGGTTTCTGAAAATCTGTTAAAGATGATATTGTAGGGTCAGGAGGACACAGAGCAAATTCTCTGTGATTCCAGTAGATGGGTCAAGGAGGAGTCCTGGAGCTCTAGGTGACTTTTTCAGGCTTTTATTAATGTTTCTGCACTAGAGGCGACCAGGTACACATCAGGTGGGGAGGGGTAGGAAGGGCAGGGGGTGCCAGGAGGCAGGCAGGTCTCCTAGCCCCTAGCGAATCTTCACTATCTCGGGCTCTCTTCTGCTTCGTCTCTGTTGCTTCTCCTCCTGCTACTTGTGGCGCCCTGTGACACCACCCTCTATGCCCCGTGTCTCAGCCCAGGTGTGCTCACCTACCCTACCTTCAGTGCCTGCCATCAGGCATGCGTGCAGGACCACAGGTGTCCATCACTGACATTAATGGAGGGAGGGTGGAAAAACCTGATAAATTTTCATTGGCCCTACAGATATATAAGCCATTCCCATCAATGGTTTGTAAGTACTCAAAATATATTTAAGAGTGACTTCATGAAAGTCAAAGAGGAGAATGTGTGAATATGTATGTGAGTTATTGTCACACAACTATTTTTTAAAAATCTTAATACCTTCCCTTCAGAAACAATCTTCAACATGTGCTTCCAACATTTATTTCTGAAATTTAATTTTATTCCTTTTCTTCATAATATAGTCCACCAGCTTAATTCATTAAGCATCTAAATGGGGCTAGAAAGTCCCAGATTCAGCTCCTCTAATGATCTTATTTAGGGTGAGTTTCTAAATACTGTGCCACTTGTTGCTGGTGTAAGCACTTCCAAGCCTCCCATTATACTTATTTTTATAAAATACTAAGGACTGAAGGTATTGACATTCAACATCCAGACAGCTACACAAATGCAGCTCACCATGTGGTAATTGAAATGCTCATCTTCCAAGGAGCCAAATTTGAGTTCTGACCACAGGCAGTTGGGTGCCAGAGTGTAGTAGTGTGCAGAGAGCTGGTGCTTCATATTTACCACAGGGAGGACCAAGGAAACTTCGATAACCAGATCATGAATTCAGACCACTCCATAAGGTATTTTTTTCTTCTTTTTCTTTCTTTATATATATTTGACATCAGCTGTGTTCCCCATGGATTTCCCACCACCATTTCACCTGTGCACCATCACCTTAGTCCCTTGTGCTCTTTCCATCCTCATCCCATTTATGTCTGCTATTGAGGGAGCATATGAGGGATGTCGGGTATTCTGACTTCAATAGGGGAAACTTCCTCTAGTCATAATAATGGTACTGAGTGGCGAGCATACACTTTCATCTAAGAAAATGATCAGAGGTGTGAGCTTGCATGGGAAATTCCCCTCCCCATCTGTGTTCTTTTGAGGCTGGAAGGATGAACAAATTAACATTAGACATATTAGTTGGGAAAATGTCCATAATTTCATAACATACATATGGGGAATGTAATTGCTACAAATTTTCAAAGATAATGGAATGAACTGGGGATAATTATCCTGCACTTAAGGACCTGGGGCATCAAGGAAAAGAGATGGAGGAGCTTCCTATGCCAAGAGTACTGAGAGTAAAGATGAGATCCTCAGAGAGAACATGCTCTCTGATAACTGAGAACCACCCCTCCCTCAAGTACATTCTTCTGGGCATAAAAGGAGGAGCAGTGATTGCTTCTTCTGTCAGGAAAGGGGCAGAAGCTCAGGGCATGTGTAGGGTCAGAGAATGATCAGGTCTTTCCACCCTCCCACCACTGTGATGATGGACACCTGTGGTGCTGCGAGCATTCCAGGGTGGGCATGCGCAAGTGGGCGCACCTGTGTTGGACACGGGCATAAAATGGACGGCGTCATGAGAACGCCGAAACCATGAGGATCAACAGACAGAACTGTGAGGGCCGACCGACAGGACGAAGGAGCACCAGCAGCAGCAGAGAGAGAGAAGCAGCCGAGAGGGTGAGATGCTCTGGGGGTGGGGATGCCTGCCAGCCTCCCGGCCCCTCAGCACCCCTGCCTGCCATGTACCTGGCCACCTCTACTAAATAAAGCATGAAAAGCCACCGAGGGCTCCGAGACTCTCCTTCCTTGACCCGTCTGCACAGAACCATCCCGAACCTTGCTCCAGTGCTGCCCCTTCCTGCCGCTACAGCATGACTCTCATCTTCTATTAGGGAAGGTGGGAGGTCTCGAACAAGGACAGAGCTTCTCCTCCACCTCCAGGGCCCTCACTGCTCTCAACTCAGAACAGTGTGATCTCTTTAGTGACAAAGGACTTTGGATGCTCACAGAGTCGCAGCTGACCTTTATTTCACATACCAAGGTGACCAGAGAACCACTCTGGACACAGTGACAAAAGCTTCTCTGACCCTTTGGGTAGACTAAGCCCACACTCTACATATATGATTTTCTAACAAGATTGTACATTTATTAAAGCAGCAAAGAAATCTTTAAGAAATGAATTATGAAAACATGCTTGTCTTGGGTGCCTTACTAATCCATTGAGTCTCGAGCCCGGGACCGCGGCACTGGCTACAGGTAGCCTGGCCTCTCCACTTGGAGTGAAGACAAAAGACGGGCCGTGGTTTGAGAATGCACGCTGCTGAAAAATACTATCCTACTCCTATTTAACCCTCTACCACCACACACCCTCTTGGATGTTGGTAAGGTGCATAAAATTTCTTAAAGGGAAAATTTGGGGAGTATATTGTTTAAACACAAGCATAACATTACACCATGTTAAATTATGTTATGCATTCAATCTGGTTCAGTAGGAGAGTTTTAAGTAGAGCGTCTGCTTAAATGTGACTGGGATCTTGCTCTGGCTTCAGCAGGAGGACAAGAATGCAGGGCCTCAGTCGAGAGGGAATCAGGAAATGCATAGGTACTTGGATTATGTTCAGACAAAAGTGTACTCAGTGTGTTCAAAACACAGCTACTCTACATGATTTGGGAGAGGGTTGGAAATGGAAGAGACTCTGGCATAAATGCTGAAACTACCCCAGAGTCATAAATATGTGTGTCTTCCTCCTTTCCTAATCAGTGCATCTTGATTTTTCTCTTACATTTTAGGGTTCCTTCTTCCCTACAATACTTATACCACTCAATCTCATACCCTTTGCCCCCACTCCCTGCCCACATACCCCTGCAGCTCTTTATTCCTCCATCCTCAAGATACCCCTTAGACAGAGAGAAAGGGGACCCATTATCATCACACTTTTCCTGACACATTTCAGCAGTTTTCCCTGCCCTTGTGGTCCTGGCAGTGCCCCACAAACTGTCCGCCCTGCTGGAGGCAGCACACATGAATTACAGACTTGAACAAAACAGTGCTGACCCTCCCCTCATTATGTGCAGCACCGGAGGCAACATTAGCAAAAACAGATGGTCTGGCTGCAGAGCCGCAGATGCCAGTCAGGTGTGCCGCCGGCAAGCACACTCTCTAATCAGGCCCCTCGCAACTGACACCTGCTCCTCTCTCCCTGAAGGTGCAGGTGATGATCCAGAGCTTTCTATACGCTCCCCGTTGCACTTGCAGTCTTAGCAGTGGCTCAGAGAGCGCAGTCCTCTCAGACAGGCGGCTCCCCCAGGCTGCTACAGCAAGACAAGCAGCAGGACTTGAGCTGGTGACTGGTGAGGAACACATAGGCTATTTAGCCACTTCCTGTGTGCGGAGCTGGGCTTATGCGGAACTAGAGTGAAGCAGAAAGGAACAGCCACAGGGCTTATGGCTTCTGGTGTCAAAGGGACTGTCATCCCTCCCCCCATTAAGGGAAAGAATACAAGTGTGCAAGACTGCAAGATGATGGAAGAGAATATATGTACATGATTAAGAACAAGCAAAACTAATCTACAATTATCAAAATAGGAAATATCATTCCTATGTGGAGTGAGGATTGCTGGGAAGAGGCATAAAGAACCTTCTAGAATGTTGGAAACATTTGTTTGTGCTCTTATTGATAAACAAGATTGTAGAAAATAATCAAATTGCTAGCAAGATTCTGTAGATTGTAACTCCATGAGAACTGGGACCAGATCTTTTATTTGTCATCATATACTTAGTCCTACTACTGTGGTGTCTGACAC
Source organism: Galemys pyrenaicus (assembly GCA_019455555.1). Classification (NCBI taxonomy): domain Eukaryota; kingdom Metazoa; phylum Chordata; class Mammalia; order Eulipotyphla; family Talpidae; genus Galemys; species Galemys pyrenaicus. The sequence continues at coordinate 1,594,401 of JAGFMF010011417.1, forward strand.
ATAGTAGATTTGCACTTTTTTTTTTTTCTTCCACTGAGAGGAAGAAAGGAAAGAAAGAACTAGTGGGAAGTACCAAAAGATTGAAAAGTCATGTCTTCGTCTTTGTTCATCTCATGTACATAGGAATGTTTTTGAGTCACCCTCTCCCCAGTTCCCATCTTTTCGAGTAACACAAAGGTTTTTAACCTGATTAAACATAATATCAAATGACCATAATTAAAGTGTTGTTGATGAAATTATAGACAGCATGGTTTTAAATCTTCTCAAAATACATCACTAAAGTAACTAATACATGTTACCGCTGTGTGAATCTTTCATTGTAAAAGCCTTGTAGCATTTTTAAAAAGCATTTTTAAAAAACTGGTAACATAATAATGTAAACTGTTTTTTTAAAAGACATAAAAAAAGACATAAAAAAAAGTGCCTTGCCAACTTAAAATGATTTTTTTCTCCAAAAATTCAAAGCTTTATTTAGGAATGATTGTGCTGAAATAAATGTATTTTAAAATGTTAACATGGTAAGTTTTGACGAAGGTATCAAAATGTGAAACATCACCACACAGTCTAGTGCATTATACCTACAAGTTTCCTTTTATCCCTTAAAATCCATCCCTGCCTACCTCACTCCACCTCCATCCCAAAGCAACTGCAACTATTTGTTACTATACATAAGTTTGTTTTCCTAGAATTTTGTATAATGGAATCTCACAAACAAAACATAGTTTTTGTATGATTTTTTTGAGATCTGCCTTCGTGACAGCATTCATCAATAGATTGTTCCCATTCTCCATTGAGTGTAACACTGTGTGGCTCTACACAGTTCATGCTTCCATTAACTATTTGAAGGAAACTTCACTTATTTGAAGCTGATTACAAATAAAGCTGCCACAGACAAGTCTGTATGTTTACATGTGCTTTCATTTCTCTTGGAGAAACAGCCAGGAGTGGAATGGCTAGATCATTTGGTTTATGGTGAAGTTTTCAGGAAAAAAAAAAAAAAAACAACTGATGACTGTCTTCCAAACTGGTTATATCACTTTATACTCTCACCAGCAGTTTATTTTTTTTCTTTTATATGTCTTTTTTTTTCTCTTTTTCTTTATATATATTTGACATCAATTGTGGTCCCCATGGATTGCCCACCACCATATCACCAGTGCACCATCTCCTCAGTCCCTTGTGCTCTTTCTGCCCTCAACCCTTTCCCTTTCCCCTCCCCACAGTGTTTCTGATTTGTCCTTGTCTTTTTGTTTTTGTTGGTTTCTTTTTATTGTTATTTTTCTTTTCCTTGGTTGCTTATTTGGTTTCCTTATATTCCTCCTATAAGTAAAACCATCCAGTATTTTTCTTTGACCTTCTGACTTATTTCTCTGAGCATAATCCCTTCTAGCTCCATCCATGTTTCTATGAATGACTCTAGTTTATCTTTTTTGATTGCTGTTTTTCAGTAAGTGGTGCTGGGCAAACTGGACTGCTACATGCAAAAGAATGAAACTAGAATACTGCCTTTCACCATGCACAAAAATCAACTCAACATGGATTAAGGA
>JAGFMF010011417.1:1598058-1628847 GCA_019455555.1 Galemys pyrenaicus
CCCTCCTGGCCGGCGGCAGGGATCGAACTCATGCTGCAGCGGCTGCGGTTTGCTTCATAGTGTGTTGCTTAACCCACTGCGCCACCAGGGAGGCCCCATCTTAAGGACTGTTAAGCCAAATACTGATTTATCAAGAGCAAATGTAATTTTACCCCAAGCCTGCTCTCTTTAGTCAGTATGCTGCTCTGTCTCCCAGAGACAGTGATGCTCAATCTTAAAATGTGCTGGTAGTTTGGTTGGTTGTTGCTAGTTTCAAGAATTCACCTTATTTTTAATCTCAATGAAAAGAACTGCTCTGGCATATCCACTCCCACTTCAGAAATCCACATCACTCTTAGTTCCTCTCTGCCCCTCCTCACACACACTGCAGTCAATTATATGACGTCTATGGTTCTTTACACAGTTACTTTATTTCAAAGTAACTCTATGCAAATGGAATTACTAAGGTATATGACACTTTGTAGGACCTTCCTTAAAGGACTAGAATGGAATGCCTTCATTCTTCAAACATGAAAATGTTAGAAAAGGATCCATAATATGTTGGTGTGATGAATTGCTAACAATACACTCATAACTTAAATTACTTACCATCTGCTAAAGTAAAACAGAGCTCAGTGAGAATAATCTATGTAATGCTCCTGATGCCACTCATTCCTTGAACAAGCTCATTCTATTCTTTCCTGGGGCACAAATCTCCTCTCCTTTATGGATTCCCCAGGGCCCAGTCCAGCAATTCTTTGTAGGTGAGTTTCAAAGGCAAAGCTCAAATACATTTCTACCCATTCAGAACCTTTCTTATTTTGTCACTTCTATGTTGTTTAGGTTTGTGATCTTGATTATTGCTTATGAAAAGAAGGCAATCCATCCATTCCTGGCAGCTGGTAGAAATTTCTGTTTTAATATTAAGGTGATTTCTGTTTTATAAAGAAAACTAATGTTCTCTTTTACCCCAATGTCTTGCTCAGTTTTTTCAAGGTCAGTGTGCCAGTTCTCAGCACACCTGAATGGGGAGCAGCAGGGTGGGGAGTGGACCTTGCAGTCTCTCTGAGGACAAGGAGTTAAGCCAATGACCAGGAACCCTGGGTCCTGTGAGGTGAGCCAGGCCTGCTAAGAACCATAGTGGGTACTTGTATGGTCGTACAGGCCACAGAGGTCTGAGAGAAAGGAATTATGCTCAGTGAAATAAGTCAGAAGACAAGAGAAAAATATCGGATAGTTTCAATTTCAGGAGGAATGTAAAGGAACAACAACAAAAAAGAGGGCTCATGGAAAAGAACAATTACATTAAAAAACAAACAAGCAAACAAAAAAAGCCCTACAAGAACAGAAGGTAAAAGACAAACCAAAGGAATCTCCTGGGGGGTGGGGGTAGGTAGAGACCAGGATGAAGGCAGGAAGAGCACAAAGGACTGAGGTGATGGTGCACGGGTGAATTGGTTGGTGGTGGGAATTCCTTGGGGACTACAAATGATGTCAAATATAATTAAATAAATTTAAATAATAAAAAAGAGAAAAAGTAAGATTTGAAACCTGACTTCTTGATCATATGATGCTGACAAGCTATGAAAATTTTGAAACATTATGTTTCATATAAACTTGCCCCAGAATTCTGGCTCAAGCACTAAGTTGTCAGTGCTCAGTGGTCAGTTAATCCTAAGGGCAAGAACGAGCTTTCTACTCCCCACCCTTTCTCCCACATCTCCTAAAGACTTCCAGAACTGTGAACCCACTCAAAACGCCTCACTTCATATGTACTCTTGTATGTGGTTGTGTGTTTTGCTGTAAACTAGGGACTTAGAAACAAGTAAGTCAGTATCTTAACCCAGGAATTCAGACTGTGAGCAAACCATTCAGGCTTTGAAATCAGACTAGTTTCAAATTTTCTGCTCATCACTCATTAGCTATGTGACCTTGGACAGTTACTTACCCCAAAGCCAAGGTGATAATCCTGCCTGAGAGAAGACTGGGGTCTATCCTGTATAGTAAATATGTCTTTAGCCTTGATGTTGTCCTCTGAACTGTGGAGAAATCAACAGCTACCTTGTGCTCTTGAGGAAGGACTTACTCAGACCATCTGGTGCACACACATACACTATCCCCAAGGCGGCCATCACCCGCACAGGGTGGCCAGTGCTGGACTGACTGAGGATATGTGAAAGAGGGAGTGAAAGTAACATCTGGACCACAACCACACCTGCCTCACGGGTAGAAGAGAGGGAGGAAGCTGGCTTGATGGAGTTCAGCCTTGGGGGTGTAGCAGCTGATACAGGAAGAGAAGTCAGAAGCCAGAGTGAGGAGGGCTTTGGTGGCCAGCAGAGGGTACTGGTACTCAAATTACCAGTGAGAAGCCGCCTAAGTCAAGACTGGGAAAAGGACACTGTAACATCAATATGCATACTTAGGAGGTGAAGCAGCTAGTGGCCCTTATAATAAGAGCTTTAGGGAGTAGGTGGCAATTGGGGTGCTTAAAGGCCAGGTCCAATTACATTACATTCATCCGAATGTAAGTAACTTTATCTTTCACAAATGTTTGTTGAATGAAGAAGGTCGATAGATGGAAAAAAGTTTAGACATGGTATGATGTATATGAACCATGGCACAGGGTAATTGAAAATTAGGATGTTTTCCTACATCACTTGGGAAGAAAGGTTTTCGTTCAATTTCCTGAATCACTGAGGCTTCTGAGGCTTCAGATTAGATATTTATGTGTTTGTATGTGCATGTTCTAAATGCAGGTCATGGTTTAGAATAATTAGATAGTGAAGTTTGTAAGTGATGATATAAAGGAATTAACAGCACCACTATTGCAGGAAGTCCTTCACCTTAGCAAAAAAGATAGAAAATTTAGTTTAAAAAAATGGTAAAATATTACAAAAGAAATGTTAAAAAGAAAATACAAATATCTAATAAGTACATGAAAATGCATTTAATGCAAATTGAAACAATAAAGACTCATTGTTATTACCATATTTGTAACAGTTAAAGAGATTGATGATATCTAGTGCTGGTGAGGGTGCAAGAAAATGAACTGTCTCATTTACTCTCAGTATAAGGGTGAATTGCTATTTTCTTTTTGTAAATTAATCTTGCAGCATCTATTAAAATTAAATAGGTGCATGTGGTTTGGTCTAACAATTTTAGTTGTAGTTATCTCACTTAGAGAAATAAAAACATATACCTACAGTTATATTTATTTGGAATATTGTTAATAGCAAACCTTGGGAAAAAATGAGTTTTATTAAGAATGTTAAAACAAATCACCCTAGTTGCAGACTATGAAATGTTATTTTACAACCACAACATACTGGTTTTTTATGTAATGACCTGTGAAACGTCCATGAAACGTTTTTAACAGCTTCAGTAATTTGCAGTCCAGAATTCACCCATTTAAACTGAACAGTTCAGTGAGTTTTCATACAGTCACAGATTGTGCAATCACAATCACCAGCACTAATTTCAGAACATTTGTATCTTAAAAAGAATACTCTCAGTATTCCTACAACCCACAACCTCAGCAACTACTCACATCTCAGGTGCAAAGGTCTAAATATTTGTGTCCCACTCAAATTCATTTGTTGAATATTAATGCCCAATGTGATGGTGTTAGGAGGAGGGACCTTTGGGAAGTGCTTAGGTTCTGAGGTGGAGCTCTCAAAAGTGGGATTAATGTTCTTATAGAAGTGACCCCATACAACTTCCAAGTCCCTTCTGCTATGAGGACACACTGCAAAGGCCCTCATCTGACTTTGCCAGCACCCTGATTTTGGACTTCCAGGCTCCAGGACTAAGTTTCTGCTTTTTGCAAGCTACCAGTCTATGGCATTTCGCTATAGCAGCCCAAATCAATTAAAACATATGGGTTGGCTGATTAGGGACATTTTAGATGTATGGAATGCAAATGGGTGGGGTCACCCTGAAACTTAATTCTTTGAGACATTATTAAAATAATCTGACTCAAATCCTCTCCCCCCAAATCAGCCTTTCCATATAATTTCCCTTAATGACTTACTTGAGGGGTAAGTCCTTGCCCACACATGACAGGGGCCCCACTTGGCATGAGTGCTCACAAGCCAGGCGCATCCTTCAGCCCACATACAGGCAGGGCCTGGCCTTGATGGAGTTGCCCAGGCTTACAGCAAGTGTGAACAGGAGGAAAAAGCAAGCTGACTCCTAGGTTGGCGTGACAGTGTAAAAGAAACAAGACAGCAAAAACAAATCTGTATTTCCACCAGCTGTCATCCATCTTGTGGACTTACACATGAAACAGAAGAATGAAACATCTAACCTAATGAAAATCTATAATCTATTTCAGGGAGAAAGAAGATGTAGCAAAGTTTTATAAAACAAGAAGAGATCTAGGCAAATTCTGTGATAAAACAAATATTCACTGGAATTGTGAGTACAGAATGTTTCAAACACAGATTAATGGAATAGAAAATAGACTCTGTAAACACAGATAGACTGCAAGGGGAAATAACAAAAAATGACAATTCAGGAGAGGATGATAGAATATGGAAGACAGTACACAAATATGCAACCCAAGATTAATTGAACTTCATAAAGGAAAATACAAAACAAATGGGAGAAATTTATCAAGAGTGTAATTGAAGAAAACTTTTCAGAACTGAAAATTTAAAATTACTGTCTAGGATTCAGAAGAGAAATAATCAGCAAGTAGCAACATCAGAACACATTCTAATGGGATTCTTAATGAACTTAGGTGGGAGGGACATGGATGTAATTGGGGGTGGGAGGGTCTACTTGGGAGTCTAAAGGGGTGGAAGAAGGGGGTTTTCTATACACTCTGGTATTAATGCAGTTGGGTGCTCAGTTCTGCCTTAGGTAGGTGTTTCCTCAACCTTTCTTCCCATGCAGTGGGTGGCAAAAACCAAGAGAGTAATGAAGAGTTAGTGGCTTCTCTCTCCAGAGAGACACAAAGCACAATGTTTTTATTGCCTGGACTTGGATTAATTTATCCTGTCGCTCAAATTTATTGTATTCAAAAATCTTTACAAGCCAACTCTTGACTTTCTATGAGCTACTTCCATAAATCTTCAGCTACTCCACACTCGCCATTGTTTTTTTTTTTTTTTTAATATTCCTTTCTTTATCATGAATGAGCCATCATCAGGATATGTCTCTAGATACCTTGGATCCATGTCAATAGCTCCTGGACCAAAGTGCTGCTCAGTGAACCTTTGTGGAATGAAGGCATTGTATGAAATATACGGGATGACTGTTTCCAGCCCAATTGGAGCAACATCGCATTTACCCTCCCATCTCCAAAATGGACAAAATATATGGACTAACAGTGAAGCCTATGACTGCTCCATCTTAGTGTGCTGAGAGTTTCCAGGCTGCAGAATAGAGAAAGAGGCCCAGGCAGAGCTTGACCAACTTTGTAACTGCAGAAATGTTGCTGAGGGTGCAAGGAGATCCAGGCAGCTGGCACAGCCTCAGGACAGAGCACTGGAGAACAGAAAAAGAGAACCCCAGAGACAAGCAGGGAATTGAGTATTTAGCTGAATACAGATTGGCTTATGTAGATAGAATGGAAAAATCATTCAAAGGATTAAAGATATCCCACCAGCAAAACTGGGAGATTCCCAGAGCAGCTGGTAGAGTACACAACATACTGGCCTCAGAATGGAATAACTACACCCAGAAAGAGCGATGCTCTGTTCCTGCTGAGCTAACATTAAATGTAAATTAAGGCATCAAGCTCTTTCCATGTAATTTAACTGAATCTTAGAACAAAGGGCAAAACTGTTAGAGGCTTACATATTAAAAAAAAACCCAAGAATCCAACAAGATAGAATTTATGTCTGACACCTAATCAAAAATTACCTGAGATGCAAAACAGGAAAACCCATAATCAGAAATGACAGTAATTAAAAAATGACCCAGATGTTAGAATTTGCAGACATTACTTTAAACAGTTATAGGACTGTATTCAATTTGTTCAAAAATTTAAGCAGAGATGAGATAGATATTTAAAAGAAAAAATTCAAACATCTAGAGATAGAAACTACAATGTGTGAGATGAAACAGAAATGAACTGAGATTAACAGTAGATTAGATATCACAGATCAGTGATCTTGAACACACAGAAATAGACTATAGCCAAAATGAAACAGAGAAATAATGAAAAAGATAAACTGAAGGGAGCAATGAGCCGTGATGACATCAAGCAGCCTAGCACAAGTGTAATTTGAGTTCATGAAAGAGGGGAGATAAAAGCAGGGCAGAAAAAACATACAAAATTCAAAATTAGCAAAAAGGAGAAAATGTTGACGCTGAAGTAGTATATTTTCAGTACAACTCTGAGTTGAATTTGAGAGCTTAAAATATCTAATAATAAAGACCACTTGAAATTGGTGGATTCCTAAAATATATAAACGTTCTTTTGACAACAACGAAAAAGACCTTTGGACTGGGAACTGTTGTACTAAACAAAAAGAAAAAGCACCTGCAGACACCTAAGCAGACCTGAGACCTAGCAGAACAGCTAGCTGGTCCAGAGCTTCGGCTGCTTCTCTGAAGAGTGATTAGAAGAGCAGAATAGACTGTTAGTAAGTATACAATTATTCAGTCTGTCACTGCACTGTACATTCTAGATTTATCTACCTATTATGTATTTACCCTTTATTCTAAGCCTAATTTGATCATGAGACAATTTGTGGTTTTGGATTTAAAGGCCTTCACCAGCAATAACTCCTATCCATCTACACCCCAAACCTATCTGCACCCCCAGTGTGTTTGTAGGAAGCATCCTGCCTAGCAGTTGCCATTCTACTTACAGTTCATTTTGTCTTAGAGATTTACTTCTCCTCTGACTGAAATTAGTGGACTTTTACATTCTTTCATTTTCATAGGATACATGTTCTTAGGACACAAATTGTTGAATTTAGACCAAGCTTTACCTGACTTAAGGGTACAACTTGTGGTCATTCTATTAAGAGAAAAACTTTAGAATATAAGGAAAACTATATCTTTCCTTTTTTTTTTTTTGAGTCAACATTGTTTTATTCATACTACTTTTCCTTTTTTCCCCTTTTTCTTTATTTATATATATTTTATATCAATTGTGGTCCCTATGGATTTCCCACTACCAATTCACCCATGCACCATCACCTCAGTCCCTTGTGCTCTTTCTTCCCTAAACCCATTCCCTCCCCTCACCCCACAAAGTGTTTCTGATTTGTCCTTGTCTTTTTGTTTTTGGGGTTTTTTTTTAATTGTTACTGTTCTTTTCCTTGGTCACTTATTTTGTTCCCTTATATTCCTCCTGGGAGTGAAACATTCGATATTTTTCTTTTGCCTTCTGACTTATTTCACTGAGCATAATCCCTTCTAGCTCCATCCATGTTTCTACGAATTACTATAGTTTATCTTTTTTGATTGCTGAATAGTATTCCATCTTGTATATGTACCACATCTTCTTGATCCGATCATCTGTTTTTGGGCATTTAGGTTGTTTCCAGGCCTTACCTATTGTAAACAGTGCTGCAATAAATATATGGGTGCAGGTATTCTTTTGAATCAGTGTTTTTGTGTCTTTTGGGTATATTCCTAGGAGTGGGATTGGCTGGATCATATGGGAGTTCCATTTTTACTAGTTTGAGGAACCTGCACAAGAAAAATTTTCACCGCTAGGAAAAATATATGACTTATCCTGGAGAAAAGATAACCAGAGAGGCTGACAAATTCTACCATACTTGGGTAAAAAGATTTTTACTCATCAAATATTCATCAAAATAAAATAGGAAAAATTGAGCAAAAGGAAAAGAAGTATTTTACAGACGTCAAATGGACAATAAACATAAGCTGCTTAAATTTGTTTATAAAAATGTAATTAAAACTACCATGTAATATTATTTTATATTGACCAGATTTACAGAAATGCTAAGTGTCACAGATGTAGAATGGCAAGAATTCAAATACACTCCTGGTGGGACTGTCAATTGGTTCATTTACCTTAATTATAATACCGCTCTTTCAAGTGCTTCATAAACTATAAGTCATGCAATCAGTATGAAAGTTTTTTGGCATTGACTTAAGGTGATGGTTTCCCTACTGGAGACTCAGCAGTTCCCTGTTAGGTGTCCACTCAGAAGGAAGATTTCCTAATGTTGGCAGCAACATCATTTGTCATAGTTAACAACCAGGGTGATTCAAATGTTCAAGAGGAGACTAGTTAATTGTGGCCAACTCAAGCATTCACATTAAAAGGTCACAAAATATATGCCATTTCTATAAAAATCAAAACTTTGAAAGTGAAGGAGCCTGTCCAAGATTAGAATCAAATACTTGCTAAGCAAAAATATTATATGGCTTAGGGATTCATAAAAACTATGAACTCAAGAAAAGTATGAAAATCAAAACTAAGATAATCATCTTGGGTTCAAGGTGGGAAATGAGTTGCTGAAATTGTCTTAAGAAGCTTAAGTACAGTTGGTAGTTTTCTTAAGCTTCATAAGAATTCATTCTATTACTTTACACTATCTATTGATCTATCTGTATCTCTATCTATCTATCTCTTTTTTAGATATGTGTGTGAAATATTTCTGTTTCAGTAGGTAGCTCTGAGAGAGAAGTTCAAAATACAAAATGTATTTTTCTCACTCTCTTGCTAAGTTTTATAGAGATGACTTTTCATTGAAATGTAGCAAAGTGTTTTGACTGGTACTGTCAATTCATTTGATCTTCTTGACAGAAACTCTGCTGCAGCAAATACTTGTCACGATGAAGAATTGACCAATGGTGGTGTTGAAACATCTCTCTGCTCATTCCTTTCAAGCAGACTCGGTTCTAAGCCAACAGACATGAAAAAATCTGCTTTGCTGACCTTCAGCTTCAGTTCCTCAAAGACAGAACAAAAAGTGAGTTTTTCTCTTGGTGTTTACCAATTTATTACCCAACGAGTATCTTAACCTACCTCTGGTTTCCCTCATTAGTGTAATGGACACAATGAATCTCATGTATGAATTGCCAGCCAGTCAAAGCCAGTCATCAGCACAGCGTTGACTTCTGCCCCCATCCACCCCCATCACAGGGCTCCCTGCGCCCCGGGCGCCCCTGGCCACACAGGCCCTGTGCATGTCCCATCCTGCACTGAGGTCACATTCCTCTGTGTCCACACTTGCCCCATTGACAAAGTGGAAATGAATTAATAGAAGTAAAATGGAAGAAGCTGCCCCGATTGACAGGAGAGAATTGTGTTATTTTGTTTTCTTAAATCACTCTTTACCTCTCGTTGACATAAAACCAGAGAATTTTTGGTTAGAAATGCTTAGCACAAGGACTTCCAATTTTTACTCCATAATATTTTATTTTTGAATATTGTGACAAGATCACAAAAATTAAAATATGAACAGAGAACTGACAGGAAGACACGAGGGCTCGTGACTTCTTCCTGGCATGTTCTCTGCTGCCTTTGCCCTTCTCCAACCTCCCGCCTCCCTCTGTTCATGCGCTGTCAGACCTCTGCACTGGTGGGAGAGAAGGTAAGCCTTGCCCTGTTCCCCATAGTAAAAGGACTGTATCTGACCCCCCATTAACAATGGGATTCTGTCTAGGTTTTTCACAGATATTCATTTTCAGTGAGAAGTTCCCTTCTATTCCTAGATTGTCAATACAGCAATTTTCAAAACAAAAATCTCAGCAAAAACATATTTTGTTTGAGACTGTTTACCTCAAATATATACTCTTCCCTGTTTAAAAAGGGGAGCACATCAATGTTTATAAAGAGAACACATTTAAAACAATGGAAGATCAAAATAACTATTAATGATTTATTAATTATACAAAGTGATAGCCAAAATATTTATTACTGGCCCCTTAAATATACTTTGTCTTCCCAAAATATCACATCTTCAATCCACTGAAAGTGAACTGCCTTACAGAAATATTCAAGGTTTTAAAAGGACTACTCCATTTTCATATTAACTCCCTTAAGTCGCAACGGTGCCCAGTGCCGCCATTACTGTTGAATACACACCCGGTGAGACAAGCAGTGCAGCTTCACATGCGCATCTGAGTGCATCTGTGTACACTCGCCACACAGTTAATGTCTAAGTCATCACTGTATCTTCTTGCTAGGGCAGCTTTGCTTGAGAGTCTACTCTCAAACTGTTAAGAGAGTCTACTGATTTTTCAGAAATAGAGCCGCTCCACACTGGATCCACTGGTCTTGGTTGCCCCCACAGGGAACATCAATATTGGTGACCACACGGTCTCTTTCAGAGCTTGTGTAAACAGGCAGCGATATGCACTCATCAGAGGAATAGGGACCGTATGCAGCCTGTTCAAAAGGAAATAAGTTTGTTGTAAAATAGAGTAATGCATGGCTTTGAAGCAGATCATTAGCTAGTCGACAGTACAAATACAAAATCCAAGTAAGTTTTACTTAACATTAAGTTAGGACAAAAGTTTTTTAGTTAAGGTAACACAAGGTTTACAAGACTGTGTTAAGGGAATAGGATCACACCTCAGTTGGATGTCACCAGGCCACACCCACCACCAAAGCCCCCATTATGATGAAATGCTTTAAATCAAGATGAGCAGCAGTCATTCCCCATCACTGGCTGCAGCAGCCATTGGTCCATGGCCTTTAACTTCGCATTTTAATGACCTCCCCCAGGTGCAAATACTGCAGAATTTTAAACCAAATCCCACCTATTAAGAAATTTCATCTACATATATAAAAACTAAAATTAGCTCATAATTTGTAAAATATTTTTTTCTTAGAACTGTAACTCAAAGTCCACATGTTGTAGTTGATATATTTCCTAAACATCCTAATTCGTGGGTTTTTCCTTTTCTTCCTCCAATGTTTGCTAAAGAAAACAGGAGTTGACCCATTCTGATTTGTTGGCTACATTCCATTCCTGATTCACCCAGTGCCTGCATTCTTGTAAACAGATCTGGAAGTGAGCACAGACTCCCATTTGGCAGAATCACTGCCTGGGAACCAGTGTCTATTAGGAGGCATGCGATGTCTGCCTGGCTCTCTCTAGAGGTTAAGAACACTGATGACCATTACTGTACTCAAGATTACTGAGTGGTGATGTCCTTTTTTTTTTAAGATTTATTTATTTATGCATATAAGAGCTGGGGTATAGGCCAGCGTCACAGGAGATGAGAGGATTCACCAGAAACAGAGTGGGGAGCAGCAAGCGAGGCAAGAGAGGGCACCATGTGCATCCCCCTCCCTGGCCAAGGATTTAACTCGCACTTCTGTGCCACAGATGCTTCACAGTGTGGCACTCAACCCACTACGCCCCCAGGGAGGCCCAGTAGTGATCTATTTCTATGATTTCCTTACTTCCAGGCAGGAATATCTATACAGGAAAACTTCATATTTTATTACCATGAGATGCAGTTCATATAGGAAAGGCTGGATAACTGCTATCGAGTCTCCTGTTACGTGTTTTTAAAGTAATTTTATTCCCTATATACTCTAAAGGTGATCAATACTCCATCTCCCCTTTTAAAATATCACTATGAACTTGTGGATTTGATGTTCAACCCATCAGGAGCCAGCATAGCCTGAATCTCCCTGACAGAGTCCTAGTCATCTCGGTGTTTGTTTTTGTTGTTGTTGTTGTTGTTGTTGTTGTTTTTGCCACCTCCAATGTCAAAATGTTATAAGCTCACCTTATGTATTTCCTGTCCCAGATAGCAAATTTATTATGAGAATTCTCCGGTTCCCTGAATGAGAAATGGTATTAGAAATCATCACCTGGGTGCTGGCTATGACCCATGATTCTCTTTTTAGGGTTTTTCAGTGATCAGAGCTTAGAAATGTTTTTTTTAAAAAAGAGAAACATCATGTTCCAATTCAAGTTAGAAGTGTTTTTATTAAACTTAAATTTTATATAACTAATGGATTAGATACTGTTATTCTGTAACTTTTCAAAATAGGGCACAAGAGCATCTAATATAGCATCTGGATAACAGTCATTCCTAACCTCTAGAGTACTTACTTGTCAGAAGCTCCTGGCTCTAACTAGCTTACTCTCTGAGCATCAGTTTCCCTATTATGAAAGGAAGGTAACCAACACTTATCACCTAATAGGATATTGAGCAATATAGAGAGAATTATTTATCCTCATATCTCAAAATCCTTGAAATGTATACCCAAGCCTCTCCTTAGTCGCTAGCGATATTCAAATAAATTAGAAAAAAAATATAAAACCCAGTATTTTAGCACCCAGTACATGTTGTAGATGGTTCTAGGGTATTTTTCCCTTAACACAAAAATGTCAAATATTGTATTTTTAAGTCCAAATTGGCATCTTATGAAATTTATCTTTTTAAATCCTCTCTTCTGATTCTTCTAATCCTTCATATAAACTAGCCAAGTCCTTTGAGTATTCACTTGTTCCTAACCTCCCTAAATCTTAATCTGGTTTATAACAAAATCTATTGTTTATGGAAAACTATGTCCAAATAGATTCAGGGCAGATGGTGTTTTTTAATCTTTCTAATTTTCCTCTGTTTATACTGATGATTCTGGACGTATTCATCCAACAGCATTTTATGTGCTAATGTTATGCCTAGAATTATAAAGGCTAGCCATTACATTATATACCCTAAAATAATCTGTAAAGCTTAAATTTTAATTTAGGGAACAATATATACATCAATATATAGTATATAGTTTCCAAAAGATTACTTTATATATAAAAAATAAAATAGTACTGTTGATGTTAACCTAACAAGGCTTAGCAGAGAGAATGAATCTTGAATTGGGCCTCAGAAAAAAATACAAGATTTCGTGTATAAGAGGCTTTCAACCATTGTGAGTCACAGCCTAATTACTTCCCTTTCCTCCACTTCTGCTTAAATGGCAAACCTTTAGGATTTAGATATTTTTATACATTTCATAACTCCTCGTCATTCCTAAAGTTAATAACTTAGGTTTTCTTTTGATGCTGCCTCTAAATCTGTTAGCAGAAAATACAGACTTTACATAGTTGTTGAATTGAAATGATCTAAATCTCCAAATGCCTATTTGTAATCCCAGGAAAGGCCTTAAACTATCTTTCTCTGGCACCTGATATTTGCTTTACCCATAATTCCCATGGTCAAAATGAAAGTAGAATCACATCAAAATGGTCTACAATGCTATATTCACTTTTATTCAGGCAATTTCCTCCTCTGTATCTCTTAATTTTAACACCAAGCAATTTCTCTTTAAATTGGGATCTTTACTTTAATGCAGAGTTTATTCTTTGCATATTCACTATCAATTTGCTGTATTTCCCAGCTCTTTCAAACCAGCTTTTGTTTCAGAAATAAGGGTGCAAATTACCAAACCCCATACAGAGTTTGAAAAACAAAGTGTCCCAACCACTTCTTGAAATTTTGCTTCTCACTTTTCAGATTTTTTTAAAGATTAATTTTACTTATTTTGCATAGAAGAGTTGGAGTACAGGCCAGAGGTATGGGGGGTAGAGGAGTCACCAGAAACATAGCGGATTGACTGAAATATACTGCTGAGGGGAGCAGCAGGAGAAACAAGAGAGGTCTTCTGCATATGAGTCAGGTCCCTGGCCTGGGGTCCAACTCATGTCATAGTGGCTGGGGATAGCTTCATAGCACAGAGACTTTAACCCTTGCACCACAAGGGAAATGCCATGATTATTTAACTTAATT
This sequence comes from Galemys pyrenaicus, assembly GCA_019455555.1. Lineage (NCBI taxonomy): Eukaryota > Metazoa > Chordata > Mammalia > Eulipotyphla > Talpidae > Galemys > Galemys pyrenaicus. The sequence continues at coordinate 1,611,721 of JAGFMF010011417.1, forward strand.
CTCGTGACATAGTTGCCACTTTAATGTTTCTCTTAAAAAGTATAAGACCCTTCTGAGCTAATATATTTGAACAAAACTAAAATTTTAATAACTAATAACAAATACACTGAGTGTGTAATTAGTGCAGAAAGAAGCCATAGTAGGAAGACCTCAAATAACTCATAGTATATATTGGGTAAACAAATTAGTTTGATGTAATTAAAATACAATTAAGAATACACTGTAATTAATCTAGAATGATTAATATGTTTATTCATTCTGCTTTGTTAAAAATTGGTCCAATAAAGCTCATTTTAATGAGGCTACAATTTGAAATTTTACACTCATGCCCATACCCCAGGGAAGGCAACGTAAAGATGCATATGTGATACAAATAGAACCAGTAAGCTCATATTTGAATGACAATATTTATTTTATAAGGCCATGATATTAGGTATCACCTGATAAAACAATTTTTCATAAAACACAAAAAAACAATTATATAGGTTGATGATGTTAACAGTTTGGAAATTTACAACTCAATGGCCATATGAAAGCACACCAAAATAGGTTTCTCATAAATTTATGTGTAAAGTCCAACTAACTTATTCTAGCACATGCTTCTGAATGCTTAATGCGTAATCAAGTCAATGAACAGTTCTTTTTTAGAAAAGATAGTAGAAAATCAGAGCTTGAATGTACATGAAATTAGCATAATTTAGTAATGCAACTTTGGAAAAAAATCTCAAAATAGGAAGCAAAATAACTTCTGGACAATGAATATTTTAAAAGATTGTTATGTCAGAGTCTAGCTACTCTAAAATGTATTTGGGTAGAGAAATACTTTCCTTGCATTTTTCAATAGCAATGCTACAACATTATTTTTATAAGTCCTTAAAGGAAAAAAAAACTCACATAGAAAAGACCATAATTAAATATTTTTACATCAGTGTGCATACAAGGCAGCTTTTTGTGAGTGACTTACGGAGTCATCTTACAGTCATATTTTCCTGGTAACGGAACTGCTTCTGAAGGTGAGTTGTTAATAGTGGTGCTGTTGGAAGGACTAGGTCTGTGCAGTTTGGTCTGGCTCAGACTCTGTTCCATGGGACTGATAAACCCTGTGTATTTAGATTCCTTACAGAAAGGTAGATCTACAGCTAAGGAATTTCCTGTGGAATGTGAGAACAGGTATCATCTCAGACTGGTCTACCTCATAAAGCAGTGTTTCCCAAACTGTGATGTGGAACACTAGATGCAGCTGTTGAAATGAGAAGTGTAAGACCATGAAAAGGTAGGTTAGTTCCAAAGATTACCTAACAACTTTTTAAAAAATGTTCTCAAATACACAAAGAATTTCCTAGGACAGGGAATACTGTGTCTATTAGATTTGTTAAATGGGGCCTCACTGGTGGCCTAGGGGCTAAGTCTCAGGGTTACCACCTCTATAGTCTGAGTTCAATCCCTGGCCAGGGAGCTAATTCACATATGGCGCAGCAGACCTTCTCCAATCTTACCTGCTTCTCCCAGTGTATTTTAGTAGATCTGCCTGTTCTGCCATTCTGTCTCTGGTGAATCCTCATATCCCCACCCCCACACCACCATTATTGAACTGAGACTGGAACAACTTTTGGAACCTGCATCATGAATGAAGGCTATCTATAAATGGATAGTTTAAGTCTAAGTTTTCTATCTTAATGTACACAAATGATGGCAAGCAAGTATTTTCATGAGCATTGTACTTTCAATTCTTGAACATTCCTTTTGTTTTTTTTAGGTTTATTTTTATTTATGCATACAAGAGCTGAGTACAGGCCAGAGTCATGTAGGTGAGAGGACTCACCAGAGACAGAGTGGGGAGCAGAACAGGCAGATCCGCTGAAATACACTGCTGAGGGGAGCAGCGGGCGAAGCAGGAGAGGTCTGCCAGGCCATGTGGGTCCCCTCCCTGGCCGGGATAGAACTCTTGCTGCAGTGCTGCGGATGCTTCACAGTGTGGTGTTCAACCCACTGCGCCACCTGGGAGGCCCCTCTTGAATATTCCTAATCCTTTGTTCATTAGCATTTTTAGTAGGAGCAAAGGTAGAGTCACCCCCTCCACCAAAAAGTCTTAGAATTTGTTGCTCACATCCTTTTAGTATTATCCCATATTAAAAGAATGTCGAATAAGTTCTCTTCTGCAACCTAAAATATTTTTTAACAAATGGAAGTGAAGTCTACCTCACAGCAGTGCTGTACACGTGACAGGGCTGTTGGGTGTGCTTCTGCTGAAATGAAGCTATTTGAAGTTATAGGTAACAGGTAATACTATGAAAATAATTAATGAAAAAAACCTTCTTCTGGCCTAAAAGGAATTAATCACTAATGTCCTGAACTGCATTATTTGATTTAAGCTTATGAAAGAATTCTGGATTTTCTGCAAGAAAGTAGCTATAAGGGTAACTAACAAAACTAATTGTTCTTGCTGTTAGAAATGGATGTTAAAGCATCTTTGATTTTAAGCTAGTTTCTTCCCTACCAGGAACAATGCATTAAAATGAGGGAATGTGTTCTTACACAAGGGACTCTGGTGTTGGTGCACAGGTGAAATAGTGATGGGAATTATGCGGGGACTACACCTACAGGGAGAAAGCATGCACTGTACAAAAAGGAAAAAAAAAACCTGTAAAATACATATAAAATAATAAATAATAAAATGTTGCTGTTTCTTCACTCTTCTCCTACCCCCAATGAAATTCTGTAAAACATTAAAAACAGCTATAACTGCTCTAAAAAAACTTTCCTGAACAAAACAATATTTAACTCAAGCAGAAGCAGAGAGTTTCAGAGTTCCTACAGTATCAGCAAGCTTTTTTATAAGGTGACTGTAGTACATGTTTTAGGATTTGTGGGACATGTGGTCTCTAATGTACTCATCAGCAATTCTGTTGTAGTTTGAAAGCTGCCACAGTCACTATTTACATAAATGTAAAAGCCATTCATACCTCCCATAGCTACAGGATGTATAAAAAGAGACATGGCCAAAGCTTCCTGAACTCTGACCTAAGCTATTAAGATGATCAAGATTAGACCTAAGAGTTAAGAGATACACTTGAATTTGAGTCTTAGTTACCTACCTATTAACTCTGTTATTTCAGTCAAGTTACAGGGTATTTTATGCTTCACTGTTCCTATTTTAAAATATTTTACACATTGCTTTGCATTACATCAATGAAAATAAATTCTATTTTTGTACAAACATCAGTGTTACACTGTGGGACCTATAACAAAGACTTAACTTACCTCAAAAAAGAGGAAAACTTCTCTTACCAAAGTTCTAGGCATGCTATGAAAAGTAAGTGTAGTTTATTTCACCCTGTGCCAACATCACCACCACCCCACACTGCAATACTGGTTTTCCACAGCCACAACCCTGTTCTTACCACACCTCTCTCCTAAATTGACACAGGCTTCCTAGTGACCATTGGATGACCCTGAGATGGCTACGCTCCTGGTTTGGCACCGTGGATTGTCTTACTTGGCCTCGGCCTCCATTAGACCCCCATGTCCATCATGCTTACTTATGATCCATGCATCCCAGATGCACTTTACCTGCAGTTCCCAGAATAACCTAAATTCTATCATACCTGCAGGAAGTTAATCTGGAATACCTCACCCTGACCTTTCTTGCATTTGCCCTGGAACTCATCTTATTCATACTGCAAGTCTCAGCTCACAGAGCATTTGTTTCTGCCTTCCGTAAGGTCATGCCTGAGCTATTCACACAGGATGGTGCTAAGCCTTCACCCACCACCATCTGCTAAAATACTTTCTGTTAACATCAACAGTTGCACTGACAACTGGAAGTATAAGATTTTCTTTAGCTATTTGCTCCTCCACTAATAGAAGACTCTTCCATGAGAAATGTGGTTTTTTTGTAACCCCAATATTCACCATAACACATGGTATGTAAGAACTTAATAAGTATTTAATGATGATTGAAAGCACTTAATAAACTATAAAGCGCTATGTAAATAAGATCATTAAAAATATTGGCAACAGTATAAATTAGATTTACCATGCATGAGGTACTTAGCTGGTACTTCATGTACACACTTATTTAATCCTTAACTTGGTCTTATAGAAACATCATTATCTCTACTTTCAAATAAGAAAACTGGGTCAGTGAGGTTAGGTAACTTGCCCTCATCACCCAGTTCTTAAGTTTGGGAGGTGGAAATGAAATTTAGTCCATTTCACTCAAATTTTAAATTCTGAAATATTTAGCACTATGCCTCGTTCTGAAAGTGGTAAGAGGATATGGATCAGGATCATTGTAAAGGAAGGGAAAGGGAGAAGAGGAGACACTATATATCCTTCCATTCGATGTCAAGAAAAAGCACAAAAGTTTATAGGGAAATCTGTTTTATAAAAATAATAAAAATAAATTAAAATTTCATATTATCTTTCAGCCATCTCTCTTGTTGGCTAAATACTCCAAATTGGATCATCTCTCTTTACATGGGTTATTTTTCAAATTATTTCCAGCTTTTTTATTTCAATTATTTTTTTTAATGTGGCAAGTGAAACTGAGTAGAAACAATACACACAAAGTAAAGTTTGTGGAGGGAAAATCTGAGTCTTATTGGGCCTCCTTCGTAGTGCAGGTGTTAAGTCTCAGCACTATCAATCTACTGGCAGCCACTGCATCAGGAATTCCATCCCCAGCCAGGGAGGTGACCCATAGCAGACCTCTCCTGTCTCGCCAGCTGCTTCCCTCAGCAGTGTATTTCAGTAGATCCACCTTTTCTATTCCCCATTCTGTCTCTGATGATTCCTCTCACCCCCCTCCCCATACCTCTGGCCTGTATCCTAGTTTTTGTATGCATAAATAAATAAATCTTTAAAAAAATATCTGAGTCTTGTCATGTCACGTTACTTTTCATACAACCTAGTAACAACTGGCTTTGTCCAGAACAATAGGACATTACTCATCTGTATTCAGGTTGTGATCAATTCTGTGGCCATTCTTCCAGACCGTTTTCATCTACATTTTTACTTAAACAGTTATTCCTCATACTCTATTTTTATTGCTAGGGTTTCTCGTCAAGTGATTTCACTTACTTTTATATTTATCTTACTTTTTCCCTCATTAAGATCATCATGTGGTTTTTAATTTTGTTTGCCAGAGAATGAGAACTTCACATAATGTGGTTACATTAGGATCCATCCCCAACATCACACACAGCTTTGCATGTTAAGGGTTGCAATCCTAGCAAGTTCCAACTTTGATTTTTATATATAACTTTCAACTTTATTCATACACCTAATATTAAACTGTATGTAATCTATAATTTATTAAGTCTGTGGTAGGAATTTCCTACAAAAATTAGTACTCAGATTAAAATAAAGATTGTCTGAACTACTTTTCCTTACTCTATCTGATTATTGCTCTAATATTAGAGAAAATAAAGTTGATATAGTGGAAGGAGGGGATAAGAAGGATTTTCATGTTCTTTTAGGTCAGAGGACATTCTTTAACTCACTAAGCAATTGTTGTTAATTATTGCTTCAGTTTTATTAGTTTTGTTAAAATTAAATTTTCTGATACTTTTGATTTTTATTTTGATTTTTTGATTTTTATAAGGAGAATTACAATAACTGGAAAATTTTATGTACTATTTTCCAATAAACTTTTGTTCTGTAGTAAGCAGTATATGAAATGGTTAAATTCAGCATTAGGTATAGAATCAACACTTCCCCCCTCCATTTCTGAACTTTTTTTGTTGTTAACACTTTATTCACACATAATCACATCTACATTTTCAAACTTGTTAAGAGAAAATTTCATGTTTTATCTACAACTACATCCTATTTTAACTGAAAATATGCCTCAAGTTCCATTGTTGAAAGTTCTTACAATAACTGAAATTTTTAAAATGGAAAAAATTAACCATGAAGTCTGCCCAGATCTTTTTCATCATCTGCCTCTTCACAGCATAGTGACACATGGCAGGACAGAAAGCCAGACGTGTATAAACATCTTGCTTGTTTCCTTCCCTATATACTTAACTTGCATCTAACCTATAGGAGCACATGTTCCTTCTCTGAGGATGCAGATAACATTGACCCTGAAGAGCTTCTAGAAGAGACTATGAGACATAGAGAACAGGATAACATTGCTGAGAATAATAGGAATGTAATACATTCCTCATTATCAATTGAAGACTTTTCTTACTAGGCTATAGACTGTTTAGAAATTTAAAACTATAGTTCTTCCATTACAAAATGAAGGTTTTAAAATGTTATATACATGGTAAAAATTATGAAGAATAGATTAATTTAACTGTAAATTTTTTCAAGTGCAAGGAAGGTTAGAAAGTAAACAAAAAGGGCCGCCCTGGTGGCCAAGGGGTTAAATTTCATTGCTTTCACCACTGTGGCCTGACATCCCTAGAGTAGCAGTCCTCTCTTGTCCTCCTCACTGTTCCCCTTAGCAGTATATTTTAGTAGATCTGCCTGTTCTGCTACTCCCCACTATTTCTCTGGTGAATCCTCTCTCTATTCCCAGCACCTCTGGTCTACACCCCAGATATTGTATGCAAAATAAATAAATATTTTTTAAAAAGTAAACAAAAAATACAAGGCTAAGAATACCTTATTGAAAAGATAGTCTTGCACTTATTAAAAATGTCTTACCTGTGGAATCCAGCCCATAAAACATGGGAGAACAGATGACACACTAGGAGAGTCATGCTCATTTTCACAAAGGCGATTTCCATCAAAAGTACATCCTTCCAGTAACAAGCCACTGATCTGCCAGGCAAACATGTATATACCATTAAGATATGCAAGAAAGTCTGAAATCTCAGGAGTTACTGCATTATATCCTAAGAAGAAAGGCAACACTTAGCTGTGACTCTGTATTTCAATAAAAGAAACACACAGATGATAGTATTTTATCTGAGAATATAGACAGTGAAGATCTGGACTAGTGTTCATTGTGAATTTTCATTAGACTTAATTCTTATTTTTAGTGAATATTTTAGAAAAAAATACTATCAGTTTTATAACTACAGATGTCTTGGCATTAGATTAAGAGAAATATAAAACACCATAATGGTTTTCTTTCTACAGGAGGTGGGAGAAAAGCATAATTTGAGAATAAGAAGGTGTACTTCCTGCTTGGAATTCTGACAGCATTTTTAAAGACTGTAACAAAGTTCAGAAATTTGATGAAAAAAATTCTTGGCATGCCATACAGGCTGAAAGAAGGATAAAAAAGGAAAAAGAATCTCATTCTCTGAAATCACCTTAATATAAATTTAAGAAATTCTGAAAATGAAAATATACTTTGGTAATAATAACTTCATATTTCTTCTTTATAACTGTTTGTTTATTTAGTTACTGCAGTATGAATCAACCCTATCAAAAAACATGGGCTATTTCGCAGCCATGGCCATATATATAATCTCATAATTTGAACACAATAGAAATAGAAAATTTGTAACTACTGCATAGTAACTTTAAATGTTTTACATATTAAATGAAAAAAAATAGACTCAAGGGAACACTAAGTTGGAAGAGTTGAAATCATTTTCAATTACATGAGAGGTTGGGATAGGTAAGTTATAAACAGGTACTACAGTGTACCTTGACAAATGTTTTGAATAGCTTATTTTATGGAAAGGTAGTTATTCTGTGGAAAAAATAAGCAACTTGTTGGTAGTGAAACAGTTGGGATAAAAATAGAATTACTGAATACCTAAGTGAAATATTCTTTTTTACTTTATCACTTACATGAAAATATCGATGGGTCACTTCAAGAGTTGAAGTATTTTGACTTTGAAAAAAATTCAAGTTAAAATATAGAGAACATGATAATTTTGGTGCTAGAAACTCTCCAGGCAAGGTGACTCCTTCTATGACCTTAGCTTAATTAGTATAAAAACCTGTATAAGAACTGTCCACTAATGACCCCACAACTTGAATGTGTTCTACGCATATACTGAGACACAGACATGTCAGTTGTCTCTGCTAACCAGGGGACTAGATGGGTGAGTCACTACCTAGGGCCTTATTTCCCTAAGTGACATACTGACCACACAGTTGCTTGACCAGATAGCCAGGAGATATTCCTGCCTCCTTCTTCCAGAACTTCCCACATATATCAGTTACCAAGTCCTGCTACCTCAGTCAGAATCTAAATCTGGCCTTTTTTTCTCTACAACCTGAACAAACACACTAGCCTAGTCTGGACATTACTGGTCCTGCTCCCAATTACTAAATGGTTTCTGATAGATTTCTAATTGATTTCTTTGACCCTACAGTCTTATATTTCTTCAGTTTATTCTGGTTTGACAGTGACGAGAAATCTTTCAAAAATAATCTGATTATGTCATCTCTTATTTAATACCCTTTAGTAACCTCCCATTACTCTTAGAATAATCTCCAAACATGGCTAAAAAGGATGTTTTGTGATCTGGCTACTGCCCACCTCCTTACTGTCCGTTCCCTCTTCTCTCCATAGAGCGCGAGGTTTCACCGGGAGACTTGAAAGCTCATCTGCTCTCACTCTGGGCCTCTGCTGGCTCTTTCTGCTCTTAGTGCTCTTTTCTTGCCACTGTTTCCTGGTGAGTCCTGCTTTATTCTGCATACCTCACAGTAAGCTACACTTCCTTGGGGAATACCTTCCTGACCCTCGTATTGCCAGTATTCAATACCACCATTATTATACCTACAATATCTGATTATAATAACCTATTTGTCATCATTTTTAATGGCTGTCCTTGCCAATAGACTAAAAAGCTCATGGAATGTCTTTGACTCACCATTTATGTCTGGTGCTCGGCTTATAGTTTATTTTTACATATATTTTTTGACAGACAAAATAAATAAATTTTAACTATTAAACTTGTCATAATAATGTTTATTCTAACTTTTTGTCATTTGTCATTCTAACCAAATGACAAAAAACAAATGGATCATCTTCATCGCTTAATTATGCTGAAAAGATAAGGTTGTTTTAAACTTACTAAGATTCAAAAAATACCCGTGAATAAATGAAATATAATAAAAATATCATTCTTAACAATTTAACACATATTTCAATATTTGACTTTCTATACTTAGAAAACAACATGAAATCTGAGCTTCATTTCATTGAAAAGGAATCTTACATGTCATGTATATCTTAAGTCATATATACAACCTTAGCCATTTGCGTAATTTAGGTAAAGACATCCTTGTTCCTGTAAATGAAATGGAAACATAAGACTGTCAACAAGGAGTACCCCACTGTTTAGATAATGTACTGTCATGGAGTGGGGTGGCATCAGCAAAGGTGCCTTGTTCCAGCTGGAGTTCTGCATTCAAGGAAAGAATTACAGCCCACAGTCCCAAACAGGACTTTTATTACTCAAAAAGATAGTTTAGGAGATATAACAGGTCTCCAGGCAAATAAGCTTCCTTATATTAAATTCGGGAATTTGGCAGGCCCATCTGCATGTAACAGCAGCTTGAGAAGCCAGTTGTACCCCGGCAGGGGTGCCCAAGGGAGCAGACTGGAATGTGTAGGAAATGCCTAAGGAAGGTGTGCGTGGGTCCTGGGACCCACACTAGTAATTAGATGAAGTGCTGGCTTCCCTGGGAGGGGAGGATTGAGATGAGAATGAGTGCAGAAGTATGAGCATCATAAACACCACTCTACACAGGAAACATCAGGAGCAGAATAGAAAAATGTCCCTCTAATAATAGATTTAGGATACCTGGAGAACTGCTGCTACTGTTCATTTAACCTGTTTTAGGTACATTATGGCCCAGGTGCACACTGAACAACGCCACTAATCTGTCTTCTAATTTCTAGATACTTAGAATTGTTTTATAGACTGAGTTCATTTATAATAGGCAAGCTAAGGTCTGAAAGGAAATTAGTTGGACAATTCCAGTCAAAAAACTTTTGTATATAATAATTTTCAGACTGTTTTCTAAATTTATTCTAGATAGGAGTCTCATTACTTTATTCATTTATTATAGAGTGAGGTGATGTGTTATAACACACCACTTTCTAGCTTTATCCGTGCTTCCACTTCCACTCTTTGTTCACCCCACTTTATGAGAATAAACCATATTAAAATGCTTTTTACACTTAAATATATACTTATGAGGCATACTTTAAACTCCCACCTAAAGTTTGTTAGAAGTCTATTTTTGCTATTAGGGCCTTATTGTGCATAACACATTACCCCTGAGTGCAAAGAAATAATTACTGAGATTAGAGCTCATTTATTTGTATTATATTAAAAGAGCCACATCATTGAGGCTGCCTCTTGACATCTGTGCAAATGTGCTATTTGGGTGGAAGGAAAATAATTAAGTGAAAGGCATCTAAATGCACATCTCTTGCCAGAACAGTCTTTCCTCCGAGTATCTTCACTTTGCTTGTAAATGCCTAACTTTCAATTAAATGGAGAAACAAAATAAAGTCATTAAACCAGAAAAAAAAATCTATACTATAGTAATGTTATTTACACTTGAATCTTTGGCTAAAACATCTAAAAACCCATGGGCAACTGCTGAGGTAAGGGAAATTAAATAATTTGGTTTTGTTTATAACTTCAAAACAGCTTAATAAGTGGGGGGAAGGTCAGGAGGACCACAATTGTTTGAGCACATTCCAAGTAACGCCCCTCCCCCCAACCTGATTTAGTTTGGAATAACCACTCAGAAGTGTAAGATCACATCAACTCAAAAAGAGTTTAGCAATGTAACAGTGGCGACTTGGGGCATTAAAACTAGGATTAAAGTTATTTCACTTCATATTGGATGTTGAATTTCTTGAAAATTTCTAAATTTTAACTTGGCGTTAACAGTGTGTTCATATTAAACTGAGTTTTCTTTAGCTTTACTTTGTCTGAATCTACCTTTTAAAAATGAAATGGGGACACTTGGTGGGGAGGGGGAGGGTTGAGGGAAGATGGGAGCACGAGGGACTGAGGTGATGTTGCACTGGTGAGATGGTGATGGGGAATACATGGGGATTACAATTGATGGCAAGTAGATGTAAATTTAAAAAAAAATTTTATATTAATAAAAAAAATTAAAAAATAAATCATTTAACTATCCAAAAAAAAAATGAAATGTTTCAAACAGAAAATTTTAGTATTTTTTAAAACTGTGTGTCCCTATCACTCAATTTTATTGGACTTTAAGGTGCAGAAATACTTGCCATGTATTTCTAAGCAAAGAACTCCTAACAGGGTTGAAGTTCTCTTATCTCACCTTTCTTGTTACCCTTCTGCACCTGCAGGACCAGTCATCTGGAATTTAGTTTTATAAGATTGTTAAAATGTATATACAAATAACAAATACTAAATTTTTAAAGGTTTCCAAGCTGTATGTACGGAGTTACATGTGTTACATACCATTTTGCAACCTGTTCTTTTCTTTCATGTAAGGTCTAGGTGTATACATATGGCTGCATAGTTTTTAAAGTTGTGTAAAATTGTATATCAATATCAAAAAATACCCATTCTGCTGATGAAGGTTTAAGTTTCCAGCATTCTCTGTAACACTGCAGTGTTACATGGTATTATACCCATCTGCATTGATTTCTCTAGGGACAGAAATGAAATTGAGAGGTTGAAGTATATTCTCAGCAAAAAAAAGGAAAAAGGAATACCTCTACATCTTAAAACCTTGGAATATGCAGATTCACTTTACTGTTCTCTCTCTTTCTATATTTGTTTGAACTGTTTAGTACAACACAGTTAAAAATTACTAAAAACCTTCAAGATGAGAGGATATTGAATTTTTTCAAGGGCGGTACTTGCTCTGTCTAGAGCCACTGACCAAAATGGGAGCCAGCAGCCCAGTGATTACTAAGTACCTGAAGTCTTGCTCGCCTGGGTTGAGGTGTGCTGTTAGTATAGACTATATGCAGGAAAAGGAAAATATTTCATTCATAACCACAAATTGTTATTACAGGTTGAAGCCATATTATTTTGTATAAGCCATATTATTTTGTATTTTAAATCAAAATAACATCTATCTCTTTTTTTAATGTGAATATCACAAAACTTCAAAGATCAGATATGTGGCTTGTAGAGTTTGAGGAAAGGAAAGCATGCTAGGTAAAGTCACACTACTGACAGAAAATAAATAGGTTTCTTACAGGTTCCTGACAGCTGTGGAAGGTCCACAACAGCTGCTGGAACTTAGTTTGTCACCCCAGCATGGTGATTTTTTTCAATGTACTGTCAAAGTCAAGAAGTTTCAAAACAGGGAACTGGAGTCAATTCCCAGTCTCTTGCTAAATTTGGGGAATATGAGAAGACAGTATTGAATTAGCAGTTACTGTACAGTACAGTTAACTAGGAACGAAAAATTATTGAAATTGGTGAAAAAACATTCAAAGCTGTTAATACAATGAAGACAACAGATATAAAACTTCTGGTTGCTGTAGTCATATAAGACCTTAAGAAAAAACACTTTGTTAAATTGATTTTGTATCCTATCTACATATGCCAAACCATGTTAGAAAGCTACATAAAGAGATTACTAAGCACTCTTAAGAGTGCTCTCCTTTTTTTAAAAGCAATTTCTGTTTGATAATGAGTATGGAGGTATATTTAAATTAAGTACTAGTTTAATAATGAAAATTACAGAAACAATCAGAATAGTTTAAGATTTGGGGTTTTTTTGGGGACAACAAACAACAATCATAATAAATAATATAACATACTGCAAAGTAGAAGTGATAGAAAAATTGTAAAATTAAAACTATATAAATAGAGCTTCTGAAAAAATAGTTGTCTGAGGTTAACTAAGATGATAAACTATAGTATCAGTACTCCATTTACTTAAAACTGAATTATATGTGATATACTATATGTATGTAGATAATCATAATACAATATAATGCATTATATTAACAGTGAAGGAAATATATGGAAAGGTGAAAGGAAGAAAGATAGAAACTACTAGTGATATGGAAGAGAGCTGAAGTTATAGGGAAAAAATTTTCCATTATTGCCCTTTAATTTTGTTATTCATTTTTGATTTTTACTGATTGTTAAATAAATGTATTTTTAAGAGGAAAGATAGGAAAATTTAATTTTTCAAATAGATGGCTTGATTTTTACTTTGAATTCATGTACTCACAACTTGTAAACTCCTTCAGCACAAGATTTGGTCTATTTTTTTACATCTACATACTATAATACATTATTGTATAGTTAATATTTTTTAAATTGGGTTTTATAACAGATAATGTAAGTTTTCTTACATTTATAAGTTGCATTTTCAAAATTTCTAAGCTTCATTTTCAAGTGTGTTGCATTCCTAAAAGCCTTATTTTTGCATTACAAGAGATTGTTTTGTTCAAGTTCTTCTGCACTAAATCTTAACTACTTTGACTTTTTAAATAGATAATACAATCTATTTATGCTGTTTTTACAATATAAAGATAGGTGACTTTAAGATGACAATTTCAGACTATCATAGTTGGTAGTGATATGATTTTTACATAAACATTTAAAGTTAGTTTAATACCTTAATCTGCAGCTTTGCTTCTTGTAATCGACCTTTCCACGAGGCTACAAGTTTCAGGCTATCCACAGAAAAGCCCATTGCCCTATAAAAGACAAGTATCAAATACCAGAAAGAAACACTCCTCAGGGATTTAAATATTAAGAATAATACAAGATAGATATAGTCCCATATATTTAAAAATGAAATATAATATTCAAACAATCAGATTTCTTAAACTATATATGATATCTTAACTTTCACATTAAGTTTTTAAAGTTAACTAGTGACACACAAATCTCTGCTTCCAGAATGTAAATTCCTTGAAGATTAAGTAGGGCCTTTATTTTTGAGTTTTACATCCTACATTTTGATGTGCAGGAACATGATAGGTGCTTTAAAAGTATTTACTAGCTGAACTGAAATATCACTGTTTACAATATAATCCTGAGGCACTACAAACTGAAATCTCCCTGAATCACCAAACAACAATCAAATTTTGTCACTATTTTTTTAGAAGTGATTTTTTTCATTACAGTCCAATTTGTTTAAAATTATATAGTCTAACCTGAATGTATTACAAAAAGTTTGATCTTAACCATCAAACAACTGCTCCTTACACTCAACACTGCCAAAAAGAATTTTCTGAAAAATTGAAAGCATTTTCAGGCAGCACACAATGGTAGCCATGAGCTACATGTGGTCACTGAACACTTCAAATATGGGCAGGGTGATGGAGAAATAACTTTTAAAATTCTAGCTTTAGTTAATTTAAAATTAAGTAGCTCCATCTGACTTTGGTTTTAAAAAACACCCAAACTTTTAAAATCAAAATTCACCTTTTTGTAGTTCTAATGAAATAGACATAAAACTAAAATTTAAACTAAATGTTAATCCTTAGTAAAAGTCAAGTTTTAGGAAATAACACAAATGTGTATTCAACTAGAAGTTTATTTCTTGATAATCAAGGGAAGGTTATCAGAAGTAAATAAAGTATATTTATCCTCACAAACAAAATAAGCATCTCAGATTAATTACCTTGCAGTTTCCTGGCGAAGAGCATTGAGAAATGTGTCTGGGTGGAAGAGTTCTGATAGGTCAAGTGTATCAGAGAGGAGAGCCTGTTTTTCTGCTCTCTCTACCCAGTTCTAGAGGGGAAAACACACACACACACACACGCTTTAAAGTTGTCAACTTGAAAAACAAATATGTTAAAGAATTATCACACACAAGTCACTTGCAGTGACAAAGTTATACAGTATGCAAATTTTGAAATGATATCTAGGAAAAAAAGACTACCACTTCATATTTACTGTTATATTCTTTTGATATAACTTTCATCTATCATAAATAAGCTTTTTTGCACAAATTTTTCCTGGAAAAAAATCTACTCTAAATAAAGTCTAAAATATGAAAATTAATCTTTATGTAGTTTCTACTTAGACTGGCTCTTCGAGTGATAACCCACCCATCAAAATGTGCTTAGGAATTATGAGCAGATATTGAGCTCTGGGTCTAACTCCAAGGTCCCCCCATGTCCCAAGTCTTCACAATATAAACAGAACTAGTTTCCAGTTCCAGATATGACACTGAATTTACCATTACTGAATCTAGTATTACAGCAGAAGGTAATGTCCAGGAACAAATCATTCTTTGCTTAGAGCTGTTTTAAATAGTCTTTTCAATTTGTCATTTTATAAATTAACTTATTCTCCATTTGTAGAAATATACATCATCATAAAGATATATTTGATTGATGCTTCTAATACAAATGTCACATGAAAAAATGGCAAAAGAAAATAAAGTCCTGTACAACACTTATTACACGTTCCCATGTAGAAGTCAGCTATATGCTTACTAAACAACCCTAAACAAAAACCCCATTTTACAAAAGAGGAAATGGAGGCACAGTAGGCTTAAGGGATTTGCCTAAGGTCACATAGCTGCTAAGTGTTGAAGCCGGGAAGTAAAGTCAGGCAGCCTTTAGTGATGTTTCTAATATTTCCTGCAGGTGCTAGTGAACCTTAGGAGACAGACAAATTACTGATGATTTCTGAATCAGTCCTTTATTTCAGCAGCTACAAGATATGGTAACACTCTAATAATGCAGCTATTAGAAATGTGCAGAACTCTCATTTACTCAGCTATTTATTTTTGTATGATTTACAAATTGTCTAGGAAAATGTGGGTTTTAAAAAATTTATTACTGTATTGAAAAGCTGTGTTTCATGTACTATAACAGCCAGTAGGATGGTACCAAGTCAAACATTTACATCTATCAGCCAGATCCAGAGTAGGGAATACTAAAATCTCCAAAGCTACTTTTCTCTAAACTGTATTTAAAATCTAGTGTGTACAAGCACTAAAGTATGCCTATACATAAAAACTAAGGATGGTGTGAGGCAGGAAGCTCTTTGTGGCTTACATGTATTTCTGTTACTGTTTCTTTTGTAAGTAGGGCTGGTAGGGGATACATTATAACAACTGTGTGTTATTAAAACAATGAAGAATCAAATGACAATTTTTGAAGGACATTTTCTCTATATGCTAAAAATATATGAAGTAGAGTCTTTATTACATGAACTCAGTTGGACTGTACACCATTATGTAGTAAAATAGTTTTGTTGAGTTTACCTAAATTCCTCCATTATGTACCACTTTTAAAAAATGCTACTCTATAGTTACAAATTTTATAAATTTGACCCTTGAATGGCAAAATAATGTTTAATTTATATTATCAGCAGTACAGGGTTCAACATTTTAAATAAAAATATTTCACATGCTGCCACTCCCTCTCTCTTTTTTAAACAAAGTTTTGACATCAAAACTTTTCTTCTGAGGAAGGGGGAATACTTCAAGACTAGATTTTTTGTAAAACCTTAACTGTAAAATATATGTGTCTTACATATGTCCTTGAAAATGGAAATCAGGATAGAGGAAAAGATGGCAACTGAGACAATAGGCTAGAAAGAGAGACAATAGGCTAGAAAGCTCCTGGAAGATACAGGAAAAAGGGAAAAAATACAGCAGGCCCCAGTAGGAACTGTAACACTGAGGATAAATTGAACTATATTTTCAACCTACCCAGAGAAGAAGGACGCACAGAAGAGACTAACAAAAGGAGAAAAGCCSTTTAAACATCCTGCCCCAGCCCCTTCCCCCTTTCCCCTCCCCCCATCTACTAACTCCGAGAACCAGGAACTACAAGACAAACCCAGAAGCCCAACACCGAAGAGAAAGCTTATAAACAGCCTAGTGGGGAGAATTGCAGCGATACCAGACCTGGTGAGTTAAGTCTCTAACTTTAGGGATACTAGGGAAGGAGCAGGTAGTCCAGTCAGGCTGAGGGAAGCCTCACAAATAGAGACCACGGTGACAAAGAACTGTTAACCGGCTAAGCCGATCTCTAAACTGAACGGGGGATGGGATGTATTTAAGCCACAAGTTGGACCAGAAAGGCGTGCATGGTGCAGCAGACTAACAACCTAACTAGGGAAAACCCACAGCCTCAGCGCCCAGTGGGGAGCCCCAAACATACCCTTAGGTACTCTAGAGCACTGGGAAGTGCAGAACCTCCACCGAGCCTAGGTGCGCAAGCCCTGGAGCTACGCTCCCTCCTCCCCCCACAAAACCAACAACTTC